>JAGFMF010011895.1:513351-526262 GCA_019455555.1 Galemys pyrenaicus
CTCTCTGTGGTGAATCCTCTCACCCCCCCACACCTCTGGCCTGTGCCCCAGTGCTTGTATGCATAAATAAATAAATCTTTAAAAAAAAAAAAAGAAAATAGTAACTTTAAAAAAGTTACTAAATTTTTCAAAAAAGTAAAAAGTAGTAACCTTGAGTAGTAAACTTTATTAGGGTGGAATGCAGCTCACTACAACCTTACTGAGGGCAGAAACACCTCATCAGAAACCACGTTGAGTAGCCAAACAAAAATATCCTCTAATTAGTTGACAAAATGAAACGATTAAAAATAAAGCCTCCCATCCTTTCAAATTTGCAGTGAAAGACTAGTGGAAGCTCATTATTTGAAATTATGAAGACCACCTTGGAAAGCTCCAGTTTTACTCCTATGCAAAATGATGTCACCAAGGTGGCGAGATGTTTCCTCAGGTTCCTCGTGCTCTCACACAGCCATGCTAGGGTTCAGATGCGTGTGAGGTTTCCTCTTATTATTCTGCAATACTTGAGAAAATAGTTCTTGCATATTTAGGAACTGGACATTTAAAACCCTTTTTAGATAAGTATTTCTTTTATGTGGTACACCATTTGCAAGTGCCACTTGGGGCTAATTCTTTTTTTGCTTGGTGCTTCTAAAATGGATCATAGGAATTTGCCCCTAAATCCCTATCACATTCACAAGCAAACCAAGGTCTGATTTACACCTTACCTAAACATATCATCATCGTGTTCATTTCTTCATTTTTTTTCCTCCAGATTAAATCTAGTAGGCCATGCTGACCTGGGTTAAGAATTTTTCAAACATAAATGGGCTTAATGTTACTTTACTTGGCAAAACAAAAGCCGAGTAAGTAATTTTTCCAAATCTCTCTTCAGACATGCCTTATAAGGAAGGTTTTCTTTCTAGGGGGATTTGGACTCTCATTAATCTATTTCTCTTTTCAACAATAAAATGAAAAATGGAATGAGATTATCAAAATGGATAGTCTGGTGTGGACCTGCTAACATGCTTTTGAAAAGTGGTTTACATTTGACATCATTTAAGCTCCCTGGGCCAGCGCATCTCAGGTCTGCACTGTGGGGCCTGGACTTCTCCCCCTTCTTGGACACAAACATGCTTTATTGGTTTCAAACGCCTCTCAAGCCAGTTGGAAGGATGGATGAATTCCTAGAGCAGTAAGTATTAAGATGTCTGCAGAACTATAAATATTCCCTTATCCCATCTTATTCAGTATTTATATAAAGATATTTTTGTGCAGGGTATTTTTTTCTTTAACCTCGACATACATTTAAATTTTTATTCTTTCTCTCTCTATATATCTTACCCATGATAAAAGTATGGTCTGTAAGTTGAGAAATTTAGATATTTAAAATTTGATGCATTTCCTTTGTGACATATGGCACACATGATATAGAGTCCAGCTGCTTTTTTGGTAAGGATTTTTAACAGTCTTAAGGGAGTGAATGCCCTGTGTTTCTTATAGTCACAAGAACAATGGCAGTTAAAACAGCTCACTTACTACTTAAAATAATCCACTCAAAGCAAGAATTCAGGATGGATAGAGTGGCTTAAAGAAGAACAACAAGCCGACAACAACCCATGTTAAAATATTGCTTCACTGGTTGCACTGATTGTGCTTCTAATTAAATGTGTGATTAGCACACGTGGCTGAACCCACACTATGGCAGATGTGGTCGAGATATGAATATCATCCCTGTGTCTTACTCGATTAAAATGTTTTGATATCCCTAATATTCTTCACTCCACTCTCCCAGAATCAGGTTTATGGGGTTAATCATGAAACAAACTGTCCTCTCCTGATGTCTTTTAATGAAAGTGAACCCTGGTACTGTTTAATCTTGGGCTTTATGAGGCCAAGAGCGCCCTCCTTACTAAGAGTGAGACCTGGTGATGAGCTGACAATATATATCTGACGTGCAAAGGGGGAAAAAAAGTAAGCAAGGATCTGGCTACAATGCAGAGTCTTAGGCTCCATGCCCAGAAATACTGATTCAGTGAGTCCTGGGCTAGGCTCAGGGCTCTGTTCCTCTAAAGACACTCCTGGGTAATTCTGATGACAATACCAGTGACCTAAACTTCCAGAAGCACTGGAAAGGATCCTGCCATGAATCCTTAGAGGAAAGGCTTTGTCATAGACTTGCATCACTGTACTTGAGTCCAGGAACTCAGTCCCTCATATCTCCTAGAACATCCCAAGACACTTAGGCTGTTTGAACCCATTTTCCATGTTGTACTGAAATGTTCTAAAGTCGGGAGAGAAGTAACTTATGTGACATTATGAAGCAGAGCGGGCCAAGCAGTCTAAAGGGACCCAGGCTTCTATACAAAACGTGGACACCTCCCACTACGAGGACTTTTTGCACTGAGTGCTCAGTCAAAGGCACATATGAATTAATGAACCAGGCAAAAAGACAGTGGCAGTCTGCTGCTCACTCTTTGCTTGGTGCCTTCTGTCTGTTCTAAGTCTGTCACCGACATTCAGGAACTCCCTGGCAAACTCCTGCTGCCCATGTCCTCTTGTCTTGGTGTCTTCTGCAGAGGGGCCCCTGGAGAGCACTGACGTTCTATCTGTACCTAAAGTGAAACTGGCGTTAGAGTTCCCGCGGTGGAAACATCGCACCAACAAAGTAAAAAGAGAAGAAACAAGCGCCCAACAGCTGTCAGTCAGGTGGGCTGTGTGAGGAGCTCCTCAGAGACAGGTGCCACCTCAGCCAGAAGCCCACAGGTACCCCGCAGGCTAACAACTGGCTGTCGACAAGCACAACAGACTTCATGAGCGTGTGTGTGGAGGGGGGCCGGGGGGGAAGGAGTGTATTTTTTAGCTATATATGATCATTTGGGAAAGGTCCTCTTTTTCTGTAAGTGGTAGACATTTTGCTATATTTCTCCCCAAACCCTACTTTCTGACCCAGAATGTTAATAAAATAAACACAACTCAGAAGTGTTGCCCCAAGATGTGGCTAGGAACAAGGATTAAAAAAAAGTGCTTTAATCTAATTTAAAGGCAAATCCAGTACTTTCTCTTTTTAAATATAATATATTCGTTTATATATTTTGCATCATTGTTCATTTTTGTACAATGTTTGCTTTCTCCTCTCAGGTGTAGTCCCCCTAAGAAGACCCACCACCAAATCACCATTAGAACATTTCAGTGCAACACGGAAAATGGGTTCAAATAGCCTAAGTGTCTTGGGATGTTCTAGGAGATATGAGGGACTGAGTTCCTGGACTCAAGTACAGTGACGCAGGTCCATGACAAAGCCTTTCCTCTAAGGATTCATCACCATAGCACCCTGTGCTTCCCCCCACCCCGATTCCTCTCCTTCTCCCTCCCCCAAAAATGTCTCTGATTTATAGTTGCCTCCCAATATTCTGTATTAATTTTTCCTCTGATCACCTATTTGGTTCCCCTATATTCCTCCTATAAATGAAACCATTCAATATTTTTCTTTTTCCTTCTGATTTATTTCACTTAGCATAATCCCTTCTAGCTCCATCCATGTTGCTGTGAATGGCATGAGTTTATCTTTCTGATTACTAAATAGTATTTAGTAATCATGAATATATATTCCATATATACCACATCTTCTTGATCCATTCATCTATTTTGAGGCTTTTAGGTTGTTTCCATATGTTATCTATCATGTACAGTGCTGAAATAAACATAAAGGTGCAGGTAACCTTTTGAATTAATGTTTTTGTGTCCTTTGGAGAGATTCCTAGGAGTGGAATTGCTGGGTTATATGGTAGCTCCATGTTTACTAGTTTGTGGAACCTACACAGATTGCCCTAGTGGTTGAACCAGTTTGCATTCCCACCAATAGTGTAGGGCAGTTCCTTTTTCTCCAAATCTTCACCAACATTTGTTGTTACTAGTTTTTTTTAAAGATTAATTTTTATTTATTTATGCATACAAGAACTGGGGTATAAGCCAGAAGTGCAGGGGTGGTGGTGAGAGATTTATCAGAGAAAGAGTGGAGAGCAGAACAGACAGATCTACTGAAATACACTCCTGAGGCGAGCAGCTGGCAAGACAGGAGAGTTCTGCTGCACCATGTAGGTCAACTCTCTGGCCGGGGATTGAACTGGTGCTGTGGAAGCTAGAGATAGATTCATAGTGCTGAGAATTAACCCCTTGCACCACAAGGGAGGCCCCGCTGTTGTTGTTGTTGTTTTTTTAATATGTACCATTCCTACTTGTATAAGGTGGTATCTCACTGTGGTTTTGATTTTCAGTTTCCTGATTATAAATGATATTGAACATTTTTTCATATACCTGTTGGTCACTTGCATTGCCTCTTTGGAGAAGTGTCTTTTTAACTCTTCTGCCCATTTTTTGACTGGATTGTTACTTTGTTTTTGGTCAGTCATGTGAGTTTCTTTGTAGATCTTTGTGATCAGTTCCTTATCAGCTGTATGGAGTGTAAATACTTTTTACCAATCAGTAAGGTGTCTCTTTGTTTTGGCTAATTCTCTTTTACTGTACTGAAGCTTTCAGTTTGCTGTAATCCAAACTTTTTCTTCACTTTCTTTGCTTTTAGTGATGACTCTTTAAAGATGTTACTGAAATGTATGTCACGTAGTCTTTTACTTATATTTTCTTCTATATATTTTATGGTTTCAGGTCTTATGTTCAATTCTTTGACCCATTTTGAGTACATTTTTTGTGCATGGTGTGAGACAGTGGTCTAGTTTCATTCTTTTGCATGTGGTGGTCCAGTTTTCCCAGCATCATTTATTGAACAAACCGTCCTTATTCCATTGCATATTCTTTTTTCGCTTTTGTCAAAGATTAGTTATGTATATATATATATATATAGCTTTATTTCTTGGCTTTCTATTCAGTTCTGCTGCTCTGTGTGTCTTTTTTTGTTCCAGTACCATACTATTTTAATTATTATGGCTTTGTAGTATAATTTGAAGTCTGGGAGTGTGATACCTCCATTTTTCTTTGTTTTAGTCAGGAAAGCTATTTGAGGTTTTTGTGGCTCCATATGAATTTCATCAATATTTGTTCTATTTCTTTGAAAAATGTCATTGAAATTTTTATCAGGTAGTGTTGAATCTGTAAATTGCTTTTGGTAGGATGACTATTTTGATAATGTTAATTCTTCCAATCCGTGAGCAGGGGATTTCTTCCATTTATTTGTATTTTCTTCTATTTCTTTTAACAATGTTTTATAATTTTCTTTGAATAGTCTTTCACCCCTTTCATTAGGTATTTCATTCCCAAGTATTTGATTTTTTGGTTTAATTTATAGAAGGGATGGTTTTCTTGATATCCATGCATTTATATGGATAACTAACCTTTGACAAAGGAAAAAAAGAATATGCAATGGAATAAGGACAGTTTGTTCAATAAATGATGCTGAGAAAATTGGACCACCACATGCAAAAGATTGAAACTAGACCACTGTCTCACACCATGCACAAAAATCAATTTCAAAATGGGTCAAAGAATTGAACATAAGACCTGAAACCATAAAATATATAGACAAAAACATAGGTAAAAGACTACGTGACATACATTTCAGTAACATCTTTAAAAACTCATCCCCCAATCCAAAGAAAGTGAAGAAAAACAGCTGGGATTACATCAAATTGTTTTGTTGTTGTTGTTGTTGTTGTTCTTTTGCTAGTTCTTTGAGATGGGATAAAAAGTTGTTTCTTTGAGTTCTTTTTTGCTTCTTGATGTGAGCCTGTTTGCTATATACTTTCCTCTTACTACTGTTTTTGCTGTGTCCCATACATTCTGGAAAGTTGTGTCTTAATTGTTGTTCATATCAAAGTATTTTTTAATTTCTTCTTTGATCTCCTATTTAATCCAATGGTCTTCCAATAGTGTTGGCTTCAATCTCTATGAAGTAGGACAGTTCCTTGCTTTTTTTTTTTCATGGTTTATTTCTTGTTTGATGTCTTTATGATTGGAGAAGATGGTTGTATGATTTTGATCTTAAAGTATCTGTTGATATTTGTCTTGTGACCTAATATGTGATTGAGAAAAATGTGCACTAAGATTTTTGGGGGATGATAGATATCTGTTAAGTCCATGAGGTCTAGGTGTTTATTTAGGGCCCTGGTGCCTTTGTTTATTTTTTGCCTTATTGATCTGTTCATTGGTGAGTGTGGGGTGTTGAAGTCTCCTACTACATATTTTCTCTAATGTCTGTGTTCAGAGCTGATAATAATTGTCTGATATATTTCAGTGCTCCTTAATTTGGTGAGTATATGTTGATGAGTATTATATCTTCCTGATGTATTATACCCTTAATCATAACATAGTATCCATCTATGTCTCTTTATGTCTATGTCTGTGTCTGTTTTTCATTTGAAGTCTATTTCATCTGATATAAGTATAGCAGTTCCTGCCTTCTTTTTTTGGTGCATTTGCTCATAGAATTGTTTTCCAATCTTTTACTTTCAGTCTGTGTTTATCTTTTGTACTTAAATGTGTTTCCTGGAGACACCAGAAGGTTAGACTTTGTTTTTTGATCCAGCTTGCTATTCTGTGTCTTTTTATTGATGTGTTTAGTCCATTTACATTTAGGATTGATATTGATATGCTGGTGTCGGTATTTGCCATTTTGTTTGTTTTTTATGATTTTAGTCTTTACCTTGTTCTGTTCTTCCTGTTAATTTCTCTGTTGGTTTTGGCTTTAGGACTTCTTGTATTTGTTTGGAGTGGGGGGGTTAGTAGTAATGTATTTCTGGAGATTCTGTTCATCTGTGAAAGTCCTTATTTTTGTTTCATAGAGGAAGGAGAGCTTTGCAGGGTAAAGTATTCTTGTTGGCATTTGTTGACTTGTAGTTTGGTGAATATGTTATCCCATTCTCTTCTTGCTGGTAGTGTTTCTTTGGAGAAGTCTGATGTCAGCCTGATTGATTTTCCTTTCAATAGGTTATCGGTTTCTTCCCCCTAGTCAGTTTCATTATACTTTCCTTGTCTTGGACTCTTGGAATCTTTACTATAATGTGTCCTGCTGTAGTTTTCCTTTCATTGTGGTAATTTGGTGTTCTTCTAGCTTCCTGTATGTCTATTTTTATGTCCTTCTTCATGCTTGGGATGTTCTCTTCATTATATTCTTGAATAGTTTCTTGGTTCCTTTGTCTCTCTCTTCACATTCTGGGATTCCTGTAGTTCTTTATATTTCTTTCCTCATGGTGTCAGATAGTTCTTGGGGTGTTTCTTCATTCTTTTTCCTTTGTACTTCTCTTTTCATTTTTGGTTCTTTTTATATCTGTATCTTTGAGAGTACTGATTCATTGTTCCATTTCATCAATTCTGTTTTTGTTGCTGTTCCCAGAGTTCTTTAGTTCCTCTATTAATCATTTAATATCCTGTGTCTCCTTCATTTCTTTCTTTAAAGACTCAACTTCATTCTTCAGTTCATTAATCACATTTCTCGTATCATTCTTTTTCTTTCATCTTCTTTATGTATTTTAATCATGGCAATTCTAAATTCTCTATCTGGCAGGCAGAGTAGTTTGTCCATATCATTGTTGTTGAGTACTGGGGGCTGATTTTCTTTTTGTGGTGATTTTGTGTGTTTTCTTTTCTCTTCCCCAGAGGGCTTGGTTAGTTATTTGTACTTTTCATTCTCCCAATTGTTTGTTTTCTAATTTGTTCTATGTGTTGGGCCATTGTGTTGTTGGTACTGGCGGACATCTCTTTGGGGTACTCCTTCTGGGATATTGGAAACTGGTGGCCAGACTGAGTCCAGCACTGTTATGACAGATTCCACAAGGATAGTGATGCTGTGAAAGAGTTCATAGGCACTTTCCCTAAAGATCACTGAGTCTCTGTATGCTGCTGGTCTCTTCCCCTAATTGTGTGTCTTAACCTTTGTTTGCTAAGCCTTCCCTCTGTCTTTACTCAGTTTCAGAAGGTGATCTCATGGTTGCTGACTGCTGGATCAGCCAGCAGGCCCATGCTTTCCTGGGATCCACACTTCACCTTGATGATGGAGTCCTCCCTCTCTCTACTTAGTTCCAGAAGGGGATCTCAGGGTTGCTGGCTTCCAATAGCCCGGCTAGCATGCCTGCACTTCCTTGGGATCCACAGTTCACCTACATGGTGAAGCTCTCCCAAATCCAGTTTTTTTATTACTGTAAGATGGAAACCATACAAAGCACAATGAGAAAATTATGTTATTTTCTACTCAGGATCACTTCTTATGCATTTTAAAAATTTTCACTCTACACCTCAGTGAGGAAGAAACCCATCATTTCCCCTATTCTGAGAGTCCTTCTTAAGTAAGACTATATTGAAGACTAAACAATTATTTTGTTAATTAGAAAATTTGGTAACAATTATTCATTCAACTTGATCAAATATGCATTACTCAAAACAACCATGAAATTGCCAAATCTCCATTCTAGTTTTTGCTTGACATAGATTTGCAAAAGAATTTCAAGACTAAGTGGTGTGTGTGTGTGTGTGTGTGTGTAAGGCTGAACCACTGAAGAGATTTGCCCAAGGTCACATAATGGTTCCCTGCCATTTCCTTTATTGTCTGCCCTCAAATCCTCTTTTTGTACTAAGCAAAGGAAGGGAAATGACGCTGGCTTCCAAATTTCATTATAAAAGCTTCCATTTAAAACAAAACGTATTGCATATTATAATTGCAACCAGAACCAGTGAGGGCAGTGGTTTTCAACCTTGTGAGAATTGTGGGTCTGATCTTAAATGTGGTTGACTTCAATGAACTGGGTCCCCATCTAGCCTGTGGATTACAGGACATTTTTTTTTTTAAAAAGTTACACTGTGCAAAAAGCAAACACATTTAATGTCTTATTTTTTCTGGTTAACAAAATGAACTCAATTTTCTCAACCAAAAAACTTGAGTGTTATAATAGTAAAGTGTCCTGTTTTCCTTAAAGTCCAAGTTTGAGTTTGTATACACAAAACTATTTGGAAATCAAAACACAACTGTTAATTAAAACCTGTTTATTTTTTCTTCCAAACAAGAAGCTGTTGTATTCAACTGTTACTTTTTAATGTTGTTTTTTCAGATCTTCTTTTGGATGTAAACACAGCTTCTGTCCTTCCCTGATAGGTGCAAAAGAAGCCCTAGGATGCCCTCTATGACAGCACTGACAAGTGACATGACCCTGGGCCAAGACCTGGGCCTGGCATTTCACAACCTTTAATTCAGCTAACCCTGTCTGGAGAGACAGAAATTACTATCTTTTTTTTACATGTTAAAAAACATCCTTAGAATGGTCAAGAATTTTCCCAAGTTCACCCTAATTGGGCAGTGGAAAGAAAATCCAGGACCACTGCTGTAGGGGCAAGACTCTCCCTCCTGCTTCACGCTAAGGTTGTGAGCTTCTGAATAGTCTTCCTCCCCACTTGTTTAATAAGGATATTAGGAAGATACTATTAAAGATATGACATTCTTCATTAAAATTCTCGAGCTAAATTCCAAATCTATTCTATATGCTCATGAAACTTGTAGAAAGCACCCAGTTACTAAGGGGTTATTTATTACCAGTCTTTGAACTTAATTACTCCCAGGACTCCAAGCCACACCAACCAAACATTCTGTTACAAGGAGAGCAAAGTGGAGGTTTAGCTAGGAAAAGAGACTCACAGCTTTCTCCCACCTTCCTTTTCTTCTTTTTAGTTAGACAGAGCTCTGTCTCACATGCAAAGAACAGAAAGCAAAGAGATGGGGCGGATGAGCATTTTTCTGAAAATGTCTCAAGACCTAGAGTTAAATATGCCCATATGCAGGATGATGGTTGTATTACCAATGCACGTATCTAAGAGCAATCCTTGAAGAAGATGCATCCTGAATCCCTTCCTTGGCAATGACATGATGCTCTTGTTAGGAGAGATGAGTCCTTAAGCTTTTAGTCTTTCTGTTAATCACTCAGGAGCCAGGCTTTGGGGCTCTGGGTAAAGAAGGATCTGCTCTTTCCTCTCTGTCAGCAATATGTATTTACTGACTTTGTGGGACACACACAGATCCCTTGTTCTTCACCAGTGGCAGGTAAGGGGATTCTTATTAGACATGTTATCTTTACAATGGCCCACCTGGGACATTGGTTATTTTCCTAAAATGACTTCCTTTCGTGTATGTAGAATTGGATTTTTCTTACTAAGAACCCCCATGTCCTATAGCAAGTTTTTTCACAGACTTGTCATAACTAAGAGATTCTCTCTACATTGTTTCCAACATGTTTAATAACCTCACAGTTGTGTACAGTGCTAATACATGGAATCATTTTTCCTTGATCAAAATAAACACATTTTCTTTTTGGAACGAAGTGAAGAAATAACTAAACAGTATTTTTTCAAAATCCACTGAGTAGGAACAAGATTTTTCATGAGAGATGAATTGTAATGAATATGAAATAAATCCTCAAAATTAAGATTTTTTTTTCTAAATGCCATCTGTGGAAACACAACTGTCCACATAAACATAAAAGGGGTGAAGGGGGAAGAATAACCATGGTGGCTTTTTTTTTATTTTAATGAAGGTAATTGATCTTTATATAGAAGATATATTTAGAAGGTACGCACATGTATGTCTTCAGCTCAAGTAGCAACAGTGACCTCTAGTGTGTCTTTTTAATTTTCTCTCTGTGCAAATTCAATTCATTGTTTCTTTAACCTCTAGGGCATTATTTACGCAAAATTTTCCACTTCAGATTTGGTCTAATTTCTGTATTGACTCTATATGCTGACAACTGATTCTTAAGAGACTTTCTTTGATCTTAGTAATGTATGATAAAGTAATTGTGCCTTCATTAATGACTGTAATTAAGTACATAAAGCTGTCATTTACATGAATAATCACATACCCCCCAAAAAAAAGACCAGCTTTAGTTGCAAGATGAATAAAACTTTGGCTGAATAACTCTTGGATTTCTAAGCCTTAAGCATGCATAAGAAGCCATGTATTGTTTACAAGAGTGCTCATTTCTCTTTGATGAGATCTCCTAGTTCATTTCATTAAAATTAATTTAAGAGAAAAAGAAAATAATCTATGATGGGCAAAACATTCTTTTGGTATGTTAGTATTTGGGGCTTTGCCCTACATGCATGCTGATGTCAGAACTGAACCCACAAGAATGAAGGGCCGCAGCTCTGGAAGCTTCTGTCAGCACTTCTATTCCAAGTTCCACTTTTCAGGAGTTTATAAAATTGTAATAAAATTTATTATGGGCTGGGACTTGGCATATGGGAGCCTAGGCTAACAACTGTAAAGTAGTTTGGAGGACAGTTTAATTTTTTTCCAAGCAAGTGCTCAAATCTGTTGTGTCCTGTCTCCCCTTAGAGGGAGTTCAAAATAAAAGTAAGCCAGAAGGACTTGGCTTCCCCCTTGCTGGCTTACCTGCTCCAAGGTAAACTCTTATAGGATGACTGGGAAAGGAAAAAGAAAAAGGAATAGAGTAGAAAATATTTCCTGAAAATGAAGGAGGCCCTTAGAATGGTAATTGTTGGGAAGCATCCTCTAGGGGAGGAGAGGGAGAAGTAAAAAGGTATTCAAGATTGTTTTCTATAATTGGGTGATCTTCAGTGCCCCCCAGCAGCTGGGATTGTTGGCAAACAAGAAGCTGCATGTGGAAAACATGCTCCAATCTGTGTAAACTAAGCAAGGCATAAAAATAAACATCATCCCCAGGTTCAAAATAAAGCAAAACATGCAGAACACAGACCCCTGGAGAATCAGGCAGGAGGATGACAGTATGTGGAAGTAAATATGTTTTTGAATGTAACATACATAAAATGTATAACAGGTTCTCTATGCTTAGAGTCGGTGGCTACCTTCACAGCTATGCCTTCCTTGCTACTGTCTTGTCATTACTGCCATTGAGAGTCTGTATCTCAATGACAATTCTGAGCCGGCATCTATCCAAAGAAGAGCAAACAGTTGAATCAGAGAATTGATATATCCCGTGGGAGGAAATTAATTAGAGCTGTATAGCTCAATAAAGAATTTCAGTGTTGGAAGGAACTCTAGAGCATTACTTGACCAACATGCTTCATTTGCAAGTGAATAAGACCTGAAATGTCAGTTTATTCATGATCAGAACAAATATCCAACCAGAATAGAGTATGTCCTTAGAGCTTGTGTATGACTGGACTATGTTCTAATTGGATAGTGCCCAGGCTATCCTGGATGTTCTTTCTTGGACATTTTTAAATATCAGTGCTGCCTACTGGTCATATATTGAGTTTGTGAAAAGCAAATAAGTACTGGCTTTCTCTGCCAGTTGTTCAGACTTTAGAATGTATAGCTTGACAGATCTACTGCAGAAGTTTTCTTAACTAGCTCCATTTAACCGCTTTGCCAGATTAGATCCACATGATTAGTTACTGCTCTCTATTTACTGCATAAAAACCCACTGCAGGATGAATGTTAATGGCTCTTCACTGTGGCACTCAGGGCTCACTTAAAAACCAATCACATCTGTAGTTTGTTTTCAAGTCTGCTTATGTCATTGTATTTTTAATATAATTGTCATTTAACAAAGTATTACATGATTATACAAAAATTGAAGGTAAAAGGGGTTATAGCTATTAAAAATGAAGCCAAGTGCTTTTAGAAAG
This sequence comes from Galemys pyrenaicus, assembly GCA_019455555.1. Lineage (NCBI taxonomy): Eukaryota > Metazoa > Chordata > Mammalia > Eulipotyphla > Talpidae > Galemys > Galemys pyrenaicus. Next base: position 525,931 of record JAGFMF010011895.1, read on the forward strand.
ACTTGACATAGGTGAGTTGAAAAAAAGAAACTAGGCTGCTAAAATATCAGTTGGTGAGACAATTGTAAAACATTAGAGAAAACTGTGAAAAAATGTGGAGTTTTTGGTAGTCAATTTGATAGTTTGCAAGTATCATTAAGTTTTCATATTGAAACCCCCAACAGGAGTTATAGAAATACATCCTGGCTAAGGCTTATACCAAAAAAAAAAAATTTAAAATAAAATAAAAATACCTTGGGCCTCCCCTGGTGGCGCAGTGGGTTAAGCAACGCACTACGAAGCAAATCGCAGCCACTGCAGCACGAGTTCGATCCCTGCTGCCGGCCGGGGGG
>JAGFMF010011895.1:526312-627263 GCA_019455555.1 Galemys pyrenaicus
TGTGGTGAATCCTCTCACCCCCCCACACCTCTGGCCTGTGCCCCAGTGCTTGTATGCATAAATAAATAAATCTTTAAAAAAAATAAATAAAAATAAAAATACCTTGGAATCGCAGAAAATATCCAGGAAGATGGAAGTGAATATTCACTATTGGATGAACTTCAGATTAATTCATTAACAAGTGGCCTAATCATGTCTGATAAGAGGGCCCTCCCACTATTCTTAAAGTTGCCAGCATGGCAGGAACTGAGAATGGACCTTGGAGTCTTCAATTGGAGGGGGAGAGAGGAAGAGAGGAATAGGATGAAGGATGGAAGCAGTGGAAGGTTGTGAATCTTTTGAAGAAGATACTAAAGCAAATCTTACTAAAGCAAATCTATACATTTAAAAGGCAACTGGCAAAGATTGCTCAATGGATGATAGCATTGGAAAAGAGCAAATTCAAATCAGAATGACTCATTCAGAATGACTCACTTGAAGAACAAATAGCATGTGTTAGTCTCAATAGAAGTTAGTATAAGCACATACACAGATTCCTTACAGCATTCTATCCCTCCCACATCTGCCCACTCCAGAGCATTTGTGGACAGGAAAATGTAGACACGTATGGGCAGGTTATTTGCAAGGTTATTTTATGTCTCTTTTTAATCTGCCTTTGCAGCTGCAGGATTGTTCTCTGGGTCAGTTCTGCCAGGATCTTATTTTGCCCAACCATTAATTTGATGAGATCTCCCCCATTATCCTCCTTTAGTGGGTTCATAAAAATGTTTTGAGTCCCTGCAATGGAAGCATGTATTGCTAGATAGGGTTTTGACTATCTTACAAAGTAACTACTGTATCTTTTAAGGTGTAATTTGATTGATTGGAGCACAGTTCTTCTGTTAAAACTATTTGGCTTTAAAATGCTTGAGTTTGCATATGGTGGACCAGTTTTGCCAGCACCATTTGTTGAATAAGCTGTCTTTGTTCCATTGCAAATTCTTTTCTCTATACAGGTCTTTTGTTTCTTTTGTCAAGAATCAGTTGTCCATAGTTGTGTGATTTTACTTCTGTGCTTTCTATATGGTTCCACTGGTCTGTGTGTCTGTCCTTGTTCCAGTACCATGCTGTTTTAATAACTGTTGCTCTGTAATAGAGTTTGAAGTCTGGGAGTGTGATACCTCCATTCTCTGTTTTTTTCAGTAAAGCATTGGCTAATCAGGGGTTTTTGTGTCTCCATATGAATTTCATCAATATTTGGTCTATTTCCTTAAAGAATTTCATTGGAATTTTTATTGGTATTGTGTTGAATCTGTAGATTGCTTTTGGTAGGATGGTCATTTTGATAATGTTGATCCTTCCTATCCATGAACAAGGGATAGCTTTCCATTTCTTTGTGTCCTCCTCTATTTCTTTTAACTGTGTTTTATAATTTTCTCTGTATAAGTCTTTTGCTTCTTTTGTTAGGTTGATTCCCAAGTATTTGATTTTCTTGGTTTCAATTGTAAAGGGTATATTTTTCTTGATTTCTTCTTATTCAGATTGGTTGTTTGTGTATAGGAAGGCTACTGACTTTTGTACATTGATTTTGTATCCTGCTACTTAACTCAACTGGTTGATTGGTTTAATTAGATTTTCTGTAGAGCCTTTAGGGTTTTCCAAGAATATTATCATATCATCTGCATATAATTATAGTTTTACTTCTTCTTTCCCTCTTTGGAGTCCTTGTATGTCCTTTTCCTGTCTTATTGCTCTGGCTTAGACTTCCAGTACTATGTTGAATAGCAGTGGAGAGAGTGGGCATCCTTGTCTTGTTCCTGATCTTAAAGGGAATGCTCTCAGTTTTTCACCATTGAGGGTTATATTTACAGTGAATTTGTCATATATAGCTTTTACCATGTTGAGGTATGGTCCTTCTATTCCAAGGATTTCGAGAGCCTTTATCATGAATGGGTGCTGGACTTTGTCAACTGCCTTTTCTGCATCAATTGATATGATCATATGGTTTTTGTTCTTTTTGTTGATATGTTGGATTATGTTGATTTATTTTCAGATATTGAACCATCCTTGAGCTTCTGGAATAAATCCCACTTGATCATGGTAAATTATTCCCTGTATGCATTGTTGTATTCTGTTGGCTAGAATTTTGTTGAGGACCACTACCTCACACCATGTACAAAAATGAACTCAAAATGGATAAAAGACCTAAATGTAAGACCTGAAACTATAAAGTTTATAGAAGAAAACATAAGTAAAATGCTACAAGACATACATCTCAATGATGCCTTTGAAGATGCATCCCCCAAAGCAATAAAAATGAGAGATAAGATGGGACTATATCAAAATAAAAAGCTTCTGTAAAGCAAAGGAAACATTAAATAAAACAAAGAAAAACCCCACTGAATGGGAAAAATCTTTGTGCTTCACACAACGGACAAGAGTCTGATCACAAAGATAAACAAAGAACTCATAAGACTCAAGAAAAACAAAGTAAAAAACCCAATAAAAAAATGGACAGAAGAACTTAAAAGACACTTCTCCAAAGAGGACATACACATGACCAACAGGCACATGAAAAAATGTTTAACCTCCCTCATAATCAGGGAAATGCAAATAAAAACCACAATGAGGTACAACCTTACACCAGTAAGAATGGCACATATAAAAAAACAACAACAAAAACAAATGCTGGCAAGGATGTGGAGAAAAAGGTACCCTAGTACACTGCTGGTGGGAATGAAAGTTAATCCAACCACTATGGAAGGCTGTATGGAGGTTCCTCAGTCTACTAGAGATGGAACTACCTTATTATCTGGCAATCCCAATTCTAGGCATCTACCCAAAGGACACAAAAACACTGATCCAAAAGAGTACCTGTACCCCTATGTTTATTGCAGTACTATTTAAAATTGGTAAGACCTGGAAACAACCCAAATGCCAAAAAATAGATGACTGGATCAAGAAGATGTGGTATATATACACAATGGAATACTATTCAGCAATCAAAAATGATAAACCAGGGCCATTTATAGAAACATGGAGGGAGCTAGAGGAAGTTATACTCAGTGAAACAAGCCAGAAGGCAAGAGAAAAATATCAGATGGCTTCACTTTTGGGAGGAATGTAAAAGAGCAACAACTACAAAAAAAAAAAAAAAAGAAGAAGAAGAGTAAGCTCAAGGAAATGGGCAATTACAACCAAAACAAACAAACAAACAACAACAAACTCAACAAGACCAAAAGGTCAAAATTAAACTAAAGGGTCTATGGCGGGGCGGGGAGGGTGGGCAAAGATGGGGATGAGGGTAGAAGGAGCACAAGGGGCTGAGGTGATGGCTCATGGGTGAAATGGTGGTGGGAACTCCCTGGGGAATACAAATGATGTAAAATATAATTAAATAAATCTAATTAAAAAATAAATTTAAAAAATGCTTGAGTTTGGGAGAGGAGGGTAGTATTCAGCTTGAATCTTCTGGTTTTTGTCCATTTGTGTCACATCTTAATGTAATCTTTCCTTTTCAGTGCAAATAACATGGATGCTTTCCCTTTTAAACAACTAAAGAAATGGAATTTTAGAAGCAAGAAATGAATGTCAGGAAAGAGTTTCTTTCCTTCATATATCTTATTTGAATTTATAGTCTGAGGTTCTTCCCCTACTAAAAAGAAATATTTTTTTTAGATGTTCTAAATATTCTTAATTATTTTGAGGAAGAGGAAAAACAATTCATGGGGAAAAACACAAGCGAAAACCTAGTCTATCTATAATCAATTTAAGCACTTCTTACGGAATTTTGGCTGATATGTTCTGTTTGAGTAACAATGTCACACTGCTCAAGGGAGAGCAAGACTATTAGTATAGATCCAAAATGGGGATGATTGCTATAACATTGTTTAAAATAGTGAAAATTTGAAGCAATATGGATATCTGTTAATGTTCAGTTGTTTAAATAAAAATGATGAAATAACAATGCAAGTATTAAAAGAATGATGTTATCAATACACATGGATAGCTCTAGATGATTTTTTGAGTGAAAAAACAATTTTAAAATATGAAGTATGGTATGAAAATATTTATATAAAATTACCTCTGCATATAGGCATATATGTAACCATAAATACACACACACATCTGGATATATAGAGAAAGGAATTTTAGAGAACAGACACAATTTGGCCATGGTGCCCAACTTTTGGATGGGAGAATTTAGTTTGTTATTATTTTGTTTGTAGTCACAAAATAAAATGAAAATTTCCTGGTTTCTGAAAACATAGCAATGGAGTGATTTGGTCTCAGTTATTCCAATATTCACAGCTCAACTGCAGCAAAGTCAATAACCCTTGAAAGATAAATGGATGATTGTAGCATACATCAGGAGCAACAGTCCAGTAGATAGGGGTATAAACCTGTGATTGTACTGTGTTTGCTGTGGGATGGCACAACTCAAGAGGAACAGCAGCTGCTTTACAGAGACCCCCTACAATTGCTGACTCAGGGGAACAGACCCACATTAGGGACTTTGAAAACCAAGCACTGTACTGGATGGGTGGGGGGGTTGCAGAGAGTTGGTGCCTAGGATAGAGAGTCCACTATTGAAGAACTATAAGAGTAGGGGTATAGCTGTAACTTTGACCTCCAATATACAACATCTGCAGTTTGAACTGGCTACAAGAAACAGGCCAGAACACCTGTGTCTCCTCATACAAGAAGCTATTATTGGTAGCCTGGGGTTGTGATGTTTGAAACACCTACCTTCCCCAGTGTCACAACCAACACAACTGAACACTTTCACTGACAAGAATTTAATATCTAGATCTGCTTTTTAAAAACCATTTATTTATATATATTTTGCATTATTGTTCATTTTTGTATAATATTTGCTTTCTCCTCTCAGGTGTAGTCTCCATAAAATTCCCACCACCAATTCACCAATGCACCATCACCATACTCCCTTGCTCTTTTCCCTCCCCTGTTTTGACCTGTCTTCTTTCCTCTCCCCTGCAGAATGTCTCTGATTTATAGTTGCCTGTTAATTGTTTAATTATTTTTATTTTTATTATTTATTTATATTATATTTATATTATAAATTCTTCTGGGTCCTGCTGCCCCAGTTACCTTATACCTATTATCCCTCAGTGACATCGAGGGACAAATAGTTTATTCCCTATTATAAATAGTTTATTCCCTATTATAACGCATAAAAACCCAAACTGAAGAATCACAGGAACATATCACAAATTCTGGAGAAAATAAAATGAATAAAAACCCCAAATAAATCTCAATCACAAAACAGGCATATGCCTGAAGAGGAGTTTAAGGTAACAGTTACAACAGTGTTTGTTGAATTTAAAAAAAAAAAGAATTATAAGACAGAAATAAAATAAAGACTGAGAAAATTGAGAAAATACAAGACTGTTACAATTAGAATTAATGGATCTAAGAAGTACTATAACCAAATTAAAAGTACAATAGAGGGCTTCAACAGCAGACAAATGTGAGTAATGGAGAGAATTAGTGAGCTTGAAAGCACAGTGTAAAAAAAAACACAATAGAACAACAAAGAAAAAAGAATAAAGAAGTAAAAAATAAGTTTAAGGGCTATCCATATATTGGGAGTCCCAGAAGGAGAAGAGAAAGACAGAAAATTTATTTAAAGACGTAATTGCTGAGAACCATCTCAACCTGGATCGAGTCATCCTGATTTAAGAGATCTATACAAAATACCAAACATTCCAAAGACATATTATAATAAAACTATTGAAAGCCTATGACAAAGAATATTAAAATACTGAGAGACAAAAGAGTAACCAATAAGAGAACACCAATTAGACTATGCATGGACTTTTCAGTAGAAACACTGCAGGCAAGAAGGGAATAGTATGAGATAGTTAAAATACTCAAAAAGATTTGCAGCCTAGAATCTTTTACCCTCCAAGATTAACACCCATTATTAAAGGAGTTCTATTGTGACATAAAGAGATAAATGGTGTTCCATGCTCATGAATGGGAAGCATTAATACAAGCAAAATAATTATTCTACTTAAAGTGGTAGATAAACTTAATGCCATCCCAATTAAAATGCCAACAATATTTTCCAGAGAAATAGAACAAAGAATATCAAAACAGAGCTTTTAGTGCTAGGGCTACCCAGGAGGCTGCTATGCTGAGGATGGCTTTTCAGGACAGGGCACCTGCTAATTCCACAAAAGGCAAAGCCTTGGGAGAAAAGTGACTGAGAGGCTGGGGAGGCTTTGCAGCTCTTGCATGTCTTGTAGGCCATGGTAAGGACTTTGGCTTTTATTATGAATGTGACAGGATGCACATTCATCTTTTAGACTGAGAAATCTTTTAGACTGAGAAATAATGTGAGCTGAGTTTTATTTTATAGAGATCACTCTGGTTGCTGTGTAGCAAACTGACAGCAGATGAGACAGAGGAAAGGTGAGAGATTGTGATTGGTCTTGATGAAAAGTGGATTCACCACAGAGGACTCCGAATTTGGGAGGAGAGGTAATGTATATATAATCTGATGCAAGCTAAAAAGTGATATATGGTATAAAATAATCACATGACATAGTCACATAAAAAACTATTGAAGTTCATGGTGAAAAGGATTATTTTCAATGGAGATCAGGAATGAGCTGTGATCAAGAAATGTAGTTGGCTCAATGGACTATGGTAGAGGATTATGGGTGCTTTGGAGGAGGATGTGGTGTGGTAACATGGTGTGAATTTGTATCTCTGAGTAATACACAGTGTTGTAAACTAGTATTACCTCAATAAAAAATACTATATACGAAAATTGGTCAATAGAAATACCATCAGAATATTTTAAATGATAGGCTTCCAGCGGTCATGATAATGGTATACACAGATGTTGAAATATAATGCTATACTCCTGAAACTTATATAATGTTATAAACCCATGTTACCACAATAAAAAATTTAAAAATAGTGAAAATTAAATCAAACTTTTAAAAACACTGTATTTTTGATCTCAAACTGTGTAGAAAATGACTTCAGGGAGAAGAGGTGTGGGGAAAGTTGGCAGGCAGATAGAAACATTCATGAGGGAGTGACTTGTTACAATTTATGATATTTACTGCTTACCTCCCCTTGGAGCCAGTCACTAAGCTGGGCCACTTAAAGTGAGAAGGGCCCAGCCTTGCACTGAGCTCAAAACTGGGAAAATATTGCCACTCTGGCCAATGCCTCAGGCTTTGGTCCCACTATCATTCCATCTGCAAAGGAGGCATTTCATGAAATCACTGCAGTGAGTTGAAAGATGTTACTCAAGAATGTGATCACTTCCTAATTCTCAGAATCTGTGAACATGACCTTACTAGTAAAAGAGTGAACATTACCTTGTACCACAAAAGGTGTGATGAGGATTTTGAGACAAAAAGCATTTCTTGTATTGTCCAACAGGGTCCTATATGTATCCACACGTGTCCTTAAAAGGGGATACAGAAAGAGATTTGAGACAAACACATGGAAGAAGGGAAGGCAATGCAAGCATGGAGGCTGAGATTGGGCACAAGCCCAGGTTGCTGGCAGCGACAAATTACTGGAAGAGGAAAAAAGAGATTCTCTCCCGCAGTCTTAGAGAAATTATGGCCCGTCTGACACTTTGACTTCACTTCTGTCATGCTGATTTCTAATTTCTGACCTCCAGCACTATGAGATAATAAATTTATGTTGTTTTAAGCTATCAAGTTGTGATTATTTGTTACATAGTCACAAGCCTACTATGGTTATATGCATGTGGTATGTGAATGCATTTTTGTATGGAAAGGTTTGAGATACACTGACTTATGCTACTGATCTCAGTGGAAATGTCTGCAAATTTCACAAGGGCCTTTTGGAAACTCAATGCCTTAACTCAAATATCTAACCTTAGTTAGGAAGGTTGCAGGGTCATGTCAGTAGAGATATTTTGAGTTATTACCAGGAGACTAATTTAGTGCCATTTCAATAATAACCTTAAGGACACTGCCTTTTCCATCCAATGCCATTCCCACCAGTGGGTTTTGATAGGTATGAGACCTACATTAACCATCCAACCTTGAAGAAGTCATTTGAGGACTCTCCAGCTCAAATATTCATCTTTAAAATGGAAAAGCTAATTCTTACTTCAAAATTAGGATTTGAATATTAAAGAGGATAATATATGTGAATGCATTATGTAAATTGCAATGTGTTATGAATCCAACAGCATTATTATTATTTTCTGTGGATGAGACCTTGAAGGTTTCAAGTTGAGGAGACAAATGACATTCTAGGTTGGATGCCTGTTACCTTACTGGTATTTTATGAATCTGAAATGAGGGCAAAGAAACTGCTCTTTTTTGAAGACAGATCAGGTGACAAATATTTTGTGAAAATTCACCTCATCCCTAGAACAACAATCAGGGATAGGTATTATAATTCCCTTTTCTGGACAATGATTCCATTTTGGAGGGCGTATACAAGGACAGCACATAGCAGAGACTCAGTAAGTGGTAGGTGGTTCTAAACTTGGTTCCCACTGTGCCCAGCAATTTTTGCCTCAGTTCTATACTAGACCTTTTCTATTGCTTAAGGCAAATTGAAAAGGACCATGATTTTGAATAAAATGATGACTGTCCCGTAGATTTTATTAAAAACAATGAGTATCTACTTTTTTTTAAAAAGATTTTATTTATTTATGCATGCAAGAGCCAGGGTGGGGTTGAGAGGATTCACCAGAGACAGAATGGGGAACAGATCTCCCTCAGGCAGAGCGACTGAAATACACTGCTGAGGGGAGCAGTGGGCAAGGCAGGAGAGGTCAGCTGCGCCATGTGGGTCCCCTCCCTGGCTGGGGATGGAATTTGTGCTGCAGTGGCTGTGAAACCCCACAGTGGGGTGCTCAAATCGCTGCTCCACCAGGGAGACCCATGAGTACCTACTTTGAACTGGGTGTTTAGTTGTAAACTTAATGTGCCATATACAGATACTGATTTATAATGATGTATACCTGAAAGTGACATAATGTTATAATTCAATGTTACCTCAATAAAAATATATTTTTTAAAATGTCCACTACATACATACCCTAATGAAAAAGATAAAGAAAAAAAAAAAACTGCCTAATTCTTAAGTTGGGTAAGTTAACAGAACCAAGAATCTCCAGTTGCTAGCTTGTCCGTGAAGATTCCAGGAAAAGAGAAATATGCTGGTTTCGGCCTACAGGAGTGTTTTTCCAGCTTACCTTTCTTTAAGCACAAGACAGGAAGGGCTGTAGGCAGGTCTACCCATGGCCTGGAGTTTGTAAGTAAATTATCAGTTAGGTAGCTAGTGTTCCTCATGCTTTCCTGCAGGGCCTCTATAGTCGAGCCCTGGAACTGCAACAGTTTCTCCTAATGCCTTTTATTATTCATCTTCAAAATACTCCTTAGCAGAAATTAGACTCCCACCTTCAGTCATGTCAAGTGACCTGTGTACTTGGTACTTGGATTTCCTAGGTAGGAGGTAAGAATGAGTTTGTAGTTTGGTGTTCAGTGATTCAGAAGGGATGAGGCAAGTTCATTTTGGCATATCAGGTATATCTTTGCAGGCAGACCACCAAAGGGGCCTTTGATGAAGTTCATTGTCCATTTATAAGGAAAAATACAGCAGATTGGTGCATTTCAATAATATATTAACAGTGTCCTTAACTATAATCCTAAGAAGGAGCACAGATTCTAAAACAAGGGGGATGCTAGATGCTTTTTTATTTGTGAGAGGTAGGGGAAGGTAAGAGTGATTGAGGGCAAATAAAGATGAATAATAAAGGTGATATTAAGGGAGGGGCAGAAATGACCAAAAATTATGATACCCTCAGGGATAAGAGGTTGTGCACAAGAGGTCCAAAGTTTGGGGAGAGTTGGGTACAATGAGGCCAATTCCTATAGGCTATGTGGTGGTCACGGCATTTAAGTGGTACCTTTGAAAGACTTGGAGGAATTTTAGCTGAAGCTAAAGACAGCACAAACTCAATGAAGAGAACCTTATATGGAAAAGTAAGAGTATTTGTAGGCAAATGAAAAGACCTTTTTTCAATCTTATGATTCAGGGATTAATATACGGATCATTTTACATGGGTAATTATTAATTTAATTCAGGGCTAGGCAGGCAGACCAGAACTTGCTCATGGGACTTTAAAAATTCCTATGTAGAGGCACGTGTGTGTCAGGGAGTCATTGAATAAAGAAGAAAAGTGTGAGGTTAAACCCAGATTTAAAGGTGGAGTCAATTGGCATAACTCCACAAGAGCATGAATAAACTGAGTTATAACTCACTTGTATAATTCTGTCCCCAGATCTCTTTAGCATACAAAAAGCTATAGGACAAGACTAGAGATAAAATCATAGACCCCAGAACTACAGGAGAGCTCAAGTTTACATTGTCTAGCCTCTTTCCTTCAAAAATAGTTTCCTATTGTAGAGGTTAGGTCCATAAGTTCACTTGCCCAAATATGTACTGTTTATAAGTAGCACAACAGGGATTATTGCCTGAGTTCTGGCTTTGCGTAGTGGTCCATCTCTAGGTCCATCTGAGCTCATCTCCCTGTACTTGAAAAGAGAGGACTCTAGAAAAGAAGTATTCTTTCTTGGCCCAATTCACCAATAAGGCAGATGCCCTAAAGGATGGGGAAGTGAGGCCTTGGTATTATCTAAAAAAACCCTCTCCTCCTGATCTGACCACAACATTCTCAGTGACTCCTATAGTTATTCCTGAAAACACTCAAGAAATAATGTTTGAAATTCATATACATCTGTAGGGATCATTATTGATTCCTAATTCCTTAGAATGACTGAGTTCCTCAGATACTTTTGTAGTAGTAGATAACTGGGCTGAATGTAAAAAATGTAATAAACAGAAAAGTAGATTTGAAATAACTTAAACAGTAGATCCTGCTTTGAAGACTATTGTGAAACTCTAATCCAGTAACATTTATTAATTAGAAAATTCATCAATTATTGAAGGGTTGCTTCAAAAATATTCAGTGGGGGGGTTGGAGATAACTGCAGTCTCAAGAGGCACAACATTTAAATTAGGTATCTGTATAATCCCTGAAATGTCACTGTATAATCCATTTTAGAAAACTCATATCAAAAAGCAGAAGCTAGACTAGAATGTACTAGCTGGTTGCACACAACAAAGAATGTTCATATGACTTCCCGCTGGGGAGAACGGAGACATTTAAAATTAATCTCATCTTCTAAATTTAAATTTTATATATATTTCATTATATATTTTTATAAATTTTATATATATTTCATTATATATTTATATATGTAACTAAAACATAAATAAATGTACAGATATTGAGGAAGTACTCAAAATTCTTTATTAAGAGGTATATAGTTTGGTTAAAAATAATTTGAGGCCCTCTCTGGTGGTACTAGGGATTGAGCACCATACTCTGAAGCTCTCTGCAGACACTGCAGCACAAGTTCAATCCCTGGCCACAGAGGTGACCCCCATGGCGCAGCAGACCTCTCCTGTCTCACCCGCTGCTCCCCTCAGCAGTGGATTTCAGTAAATTTACCTGTTCCACTCCCCACTCTATCTCTGGTGAGTTCTCTCAATTCCCACACTTCTGGCCTGTAGCCCAGTTTTTGTATGCATAAATAAACAAATATTTTTTTTTTTAAATAATGGATATCATGTGAGACCTTGTCCATGGAGGCTGGGCCAGTTCATGAAGGGATAAACAGAGGCAGATCTGAGCTTATTGGGACCTTAAGTCTGAAACTGTAATTTATAAAAGTATGAATAGTGTGTGTATTTCAGGTGAGAAAAGAAATTCCAACATGTGACTAGAATTGGGATAAGGGAAGACAGGCTTTAGACCCAGCACACAAGAACTTGTCTAGAATAGTAGATGCTGATCCTTATTTTGAGTTACAAGGAAAATCATATAATTCATTGTCATAAAAAAAAAAAAAGTTAAGCAGAAAGGTTGTAGTCAGGCTGAAACAGTTTGCCTGACTCCAGAAGGCCCAGAATTCTCCAAGTTTTAGCAGTGAAAGCCTCAATTTCTAGCACATCAAATCTCACAGCTAATTCACTCCATCCAGCTCTACTGCTCACCAGCCATGAATGGGAAGTGGCCAAATTATCTTGCTAACCCCAAGCATCTCATTTACAAAATAGAGATAATAGCAGAACCTAGCTAATGGCTCTTTTGAATACTGAATGAAATTATCCTCATTGGAGGATTCAGAAAATTAAGGAGAGGTAGAGATAGACAGGGAGTGCTCTATGACTTCGTTCCATGTGCTCCTTTATCAACGTCTAGTCAATTCTTCTCAGGGCATCAGAGTCTCAACTATTCCGTTGATTTTTAGTGTTTGCTGAGCAGTTGACCTTGATTGCATTTGTGCCCCTGAATTTTCACATCAGCTGCACTTATGCATAGGGAATATTCTCCTTAATGCTTCTCATTTTCAGGAAGGCCTGCTTACTGCATGGCCCTGCCATGTTCTTGGGGAAGAACATGGTGGAGACAATGTAAACTCCTGCTGACCTTTCTCACAGTCACCCATCTCTGATGTTAAGTGCTTTTCATGCTTGCAGGAGATCAAGGGAGTACTTTTTATAATTTTTGGATTATTTAAACAAAAGTTTAAAAAAAATTCAAAGACTACAACATAAGAGTAGAAGCAAGTTTTTTTTTTTTTTTTTTTTTTTTTTTATTAAGGAGACTTCATGGTATGCTAAAAAGGCACTACATGCTTCTTCCTGTTACCTTATTTTTATATCAGAATTGCAAGGCTGGAATTCTGCTGTGTTCAGTGTGAGCTATGTGACTCTGTGACCTAAACATGTGTCCTGAGTTTTTGTTTTCTCACTAATAATGTAGAAAAAAGAGTATGTCTTAAGTTAGGTGAAATAAATAAAACAATTAGCACAGGACCTGTGGGCAACTCTTTTGTTTTGGTAAAGAAAAGTAAAATGTAAATGCAGGAAAACCTCAGGCCATCTTGCTAGAGCACTGAGTCACGGCAGTAAAATGCAAAATCTGTCTTTTCTATGTAAAAACATAATAAAGCATACGTTACCACTTTCTGAACTAGGTGTTGAAAATTAAGTCAAGAAGGAAAACACTCACTCTTTTCAAATTTCATTTATCAAAAGGATCCCCGAAAAGGAAACTGTGTATAACATGGATACAAACAGCCAAATTATCCCTAAAGGGCACGTGCCCCAGTACTGGGCTCCTGGAGACTAGGGAAAAACTGAGACTCACACTAGGGAAGTCTGGAAAATATCCTCTCAAAATTCCTTCTGCAATAGATTGTGCAAGAAACAACATGGAGATAATAGGGTTGGGTTCTAAGGTGACCATTTCATGTCTGGAGAACTATAGTCCACCTTCATCGGTTCTCAAACCATTGGGTTAAGGAGAAACATAGCTCGTTGCAGGTAGTTACTTCATGCTTTCTTATTCTCCTCAAGTTTTGTGTCAATTTGGAAACCATAAAAATTAGAATATGCATGCTGACCTAGAGGCTATTAAACACACCCTTCCAAGGACTGGTAGAAGAGAAAAAAACACCACAGACAGGGCTCCTTGGGAACCTTGAGATTACAGTCATATTGGCTACATCCAAATATAGCGTAGGCCCCCAAGCACAAGGGATTTCAGTAAAGGTTCAAAACACAGGGCCTCCCTGGTGGCGCAGTGGGTTAAGCAATGCACTATGAAGCAAACCACAACCATCGCAGCATGAGTTTGATCCCTGCTGCAGGCCAGGGAGGGGACCCACATGGCGCAGCAGACCTCTCCTGCCTCACCCACTGCTCCCCTCAGCAGTGTGTTTCAGTCAGTCTGCCTGTTCTGCTCCCCGCTCTGTCTCTGGTGAATCCTCTCACCATCCTGGACTCTGGCCTGTACCACAGAGCTTGTATACATAAATAAATGAAAAAACCTTAAAAAAAACTATTTTAAAAAAAAGATTTAAAAAACACATTCATAAGTTCAAGTAATATGAGGACTCTTGCTCTGTATGGATTCAGAAGAAATAAGCACACAAGGAACATCTGGTGACAACTTTAGGAACATGAAAGTCACCTGTGGGTAGGGAGTGACAACCTTGCCTTCAGGTGGCCTCACAGATAAAACTAAAAATTGATCCTCAAAACTGAGAAAAGGGGCTCATATTCTCTTCTGTGAGGTGAAGTACATAACGGCATAAGGATGACATAGGTATATATGGAGATAATATTAGAATAAAAAGAAATGAGGGTATGAAGTGGAGGAGAGAGGAGAGAAATGAGCAGGGCCCAAAAAAGAATAGAAAAAATAAGGATTTCAGGTTTATGGCTTTGGATTTTTAAATGTACAAACTAGTCACTATTTTGAGCTTCCACTGGGATCCCATGCAAGTACACAGCCAAATTTTGCAATGACTGCTGTATGGGAACAAGCCTCAATAATTTATGCACAGAGGGCTTCCCTGGTGGCACAGTGGGTTGAGCACTGCACTGTGAAGCATCCACGGCACAGCAGCGCCAGTTCGATCCCTGGCCAGGAGAGGACCCACATGGCGCAGCAGACCTCTCCTGCCTCGCCTGCTGCTCCCCTCAGCAGTGTATATCAGTTGATCTGCCTGAGGACGATCTGCTCCCCACTCTGTCTCTGGTGAATCCTCTCACCTCCCATGCCTCTGGCATGTACCTCAGTTCTTGTATGCATGAACAAATAAAACTTTAAAAAAATAATTTATGCACAGAGAAGATGGCTGACAGAGTTACAGACACCACAGGAAACCTGAAGAGGCAGTTTGTCTAATATCTGACATACATATACAGGCGTGAAATACTTTTTGCAAGCATAATTCATGCCACTGTAGATGAATGCCCTATGCATGGGGCAAAGATAAAGAACTTCCAATCAACTTAAAAGATGCATAACTCAAGACCTTTGATTATCTATTGCTGTGTATTCTTTGATGTCCACCAGCTATTTTCCAACATGATGGAACCATGCTGCAACAATCTGGCTCCATAGACAATTAAAGGCAAAATAAAGTAGACCTTCATCTAAAGAAACATCTTCATGGGACTGAAGTGTAGATAATAATTTTGTTCTTTGTAGGTATGAACATCATACTTTGGGACATTATATTCGCGAGTCCTTTTTAGCTCTTCCAGAACACAAACAATTGCTCTTTCATAGACTACTTTACAATCAGAGTTTTATTTTATATGACCCACTCATAAATGGATATTCAGTTTCAATAGAAAATAAAGTCAATAATATTTTAGGTCCTTTCTGTTGAAATTGTCACAAGATTCAAAATTTCTGTCACAAAATTATTCAGATACTTTGCCATTTCTACCAACAAATTTTACTATACTTAATGTATACTTTAACCCTTAGGATGTTAGTACTTAAAATATAGGATTATTTAGAAATCAATGAAATTAAATGAATAAATAAAATGCATATGGTATAAACAGTGTCAAAATATTAAAGATTCAATATGTTCCATGTGCCATGTGGAGAGATATTTGAAATAGGAACCAATATTCAATCTTTGGAGGAAAAACATTGAAACAATTTGCTGCTATTAACCAGAGAAATCTTGATATACCTAAGCGTTAAATAATACTTGGAACTTTGGACAAAATTCTAACTCCATGGCCTAACAGATAAGCTGATCATGACTTTGCCCTAACCTTTACCAAGATAACCCTTTATGGTAAAAAGCTTGCAACATACACCTATCACCTGCTCCAGGCAATGTGGCTTATGTAGAGTTCGTATTTCTGCTAGCTCATCTCCAGAACACCCCTGTGCACACTTGTTCAGGATTGTATTCTCTTAGCATGCCTCTCTGTTTCTTCTCTGCCATCAAAAGTTGGCTCTTTCAGCATCAGTGCCAATTTCACATCCTACAACTTCCCTGACCAACTCAGTTAAAGTTAACTCTCCTAGCTAGTACATTTTTCATCAGAATTCTTTTGGCCAAAAAAGGGGGAAACATTTGCTTTCTTGCCATGCCTCTCTAAATATATCCTGTGTGTATTTATGTCTTATCTAAGCATTTCAGAATTAGGAAGGATGTTTCTCACTGTGTTCAATTCAACTGACTAGTTGTGTCTACACAAATCAACAGAGTCTAAGAGATGTTCGTACAAGATCTGGCGAAGATTGTGTTATAGAACTACACTCTACCAGTACCAGGATATACTCATAAATGCTAGTCCATACAATCAAAACTCAATGGATAAGAATTATAATAAATTAGATAGAAATTCTGAAGGGATACACCTTGTAACAATCCTCTACTAAACAAGCATACTTTTATAATTCTTTAACAGTTATTTTTTAAATAATAAAATCTTCCTAGGAGGATATAAAATTCACTGCTTTTTCTAAACAAATAGCTTATTATATAAATCACCTGTTCAAATTAAACAGATAATTTTACTATCTCATATTGCACTGAGCATTTTAAGCCAAGGATATGATTACAATTACTGGCTTCTGTTTTTTAAATTAGAAAAACAATAGTCATATAGTTTTGCTTTGGGCATTTCTTTGAAGGATCTAAGACTTGTCTACCATATGCCATTGTAATTAATACACATTACTTTTGTTGACTAGGATTTTTGTTTGTTTTCCAAGCTTATGGGTTTATTTCAGCAAATTAACAAGAAAGGAGATTTAAAATAAGCCATAACCAGACTCTATATCAAAAGAATTCATGAACCCATTTAGGTACAAGCCTTAATTATCTCATCATATTTTCCTTTTCCAAAATAGCATCCCCTCCATTCTTCCACCTCCATGGATTTTTTGGTTTCTTTACTCTGCATGGGCCCTCAGTGCTCATCACTTTTCAGGTTAGGAGATGTGGCCTTGACCATGAAGGTCTCAATGTGCTCTCAGGTCATGTTCAGCGCTGGTTTCAGCTTTTCTTAATGGTGCACTTTACTAGGTGGCTTTTTCATACATCATTAAACAGCAACTAGAACACTGTGTGCCCTCTCTGATTTACCACTGATAGTAATGTTTAGGATCACATTAAACACCACAAAGCTCTTTGCCACTTGAGCAACCTTATAGTAAATTTCAGTCAATAGCCTCTTAAAGTTAAGGCCCCACCGGTTTCAAAAGGTAGTCTGATCTCTCAGAGAAGGTATAGTGAGGATGGTAGGTTAATGGTTTTGCTAATAATCATGTTTTGGGGTCTCCTTTTTATTTTTCCAATCATTTTAATATCCAAACTGTGAGAAATGTATAAAAAGCCAATATGAAATTCACTGTTACAAACCATGAAGCTTATCAAGTAGCATCTATTGAGACCATCACTTAGGAGAGGAGTAGGGGAGTAACAAACACATAGACACTGCATTTAGAGCATTTGAAATAAATCAGGGAGAAAAGAAAATGAAGGCATGTAACAATACCTACCTGTAAGCAAATATTTGGAGCTGCACACGAGAGAAACCACTCCAGATTCAGATCACTCTCTTGGCACAGTATCAGGCTGAAATCATCTGAGAGTAGAGCTGCCATCCCCATTAGACTGGCAGTTGCCAGTGGACAGAGGTTATCCTCTTCATCTTTGTATCCTTTGTGCCCACAACGCATGCGAAACACCTTAGAAACTGAAAAGCACCAACTGAACTAATCCAATCATGGTGGCAGGTGGAATGAAAGAGGAGAAGCTTAGAAGGTCAAATGGGGAAAGGCTGGAGGAGTACAGAATCCACCCAGAAAACACAAGCTATTATTTTTCTTTTCCATGTTTCTAATCTACAAAAAGTATCATCTAACTGGGTATAAAGAGCTAAGAAGACCAGTATTCTCATATGGCAACTAGAGTGCTGGAGGATGAAGGGAATCAGAAGCAAAGTCTTACATCTTGCATCCTGGTTGTTCACTGAAACGGCACCCTTGTATACCAGAAGTCTATTCACAAAACATTGCCCAGCTTTTGTATATGACCCTTACTGGGTTACTTGAAATCGGGAATCAGTATCTACAACTGTTTAAGAAATGGCATCTGTCTTGATCAGGCATGCAAAGACAGGGTTCTGCCAGAATTATTCTGATATGTGAAGTTGCTTCAAAACACAGAAATTTTAGGATTCTCAGATTAGTCTTTAACCTTCCTTAATGTAATAAAATATCAGGAATGAAAATTTAAAAATCTACATTTCTGCCCTGAATTTTATCTCAAGATCTTCTTTCTTAACTTTTTTCATTTTCTTCCCCCAAATAACCATGTATTGAGCAAAGCAAAATATGGGCAATCTAGTGTCTGGAGAGAATAGTGAAGAAGAAAAAAGTAGTACTTGAAGACAGATTAAAAAAAAAGTGGAATGGATGGCATAAGCTTCAAGAAAATGTAAACAGTGGGTGGATAGCAATGAGTGGACTTCTGCAACCAGATGCAGATTCTACTCCAGAAGAATCCCATTGAAGCAAGCCTTCTGGTTTAAAACCAGGTGAGATGCTTTTGAACCTCTGGACCTTCAGTGTTCACTTGGCCTTGGCCATTATGAGCTCCAGCCTGCAGCTCACTGTGTTATCTTATTCCCTGGGTTGTCCTAGAAACAGAGAAAGAATCACTTTCAAACAAGAATTGTTATTGTTTTCATCAAACTGGCTACAGTTGGGATAATAAAAAAGACTTTCTTTTATGAAATTTCTCTTAGAAAACAATGGATTATATGATAAGAGGAAATGACCTCAGGCAAGTAAAAAAACACTGGTAAAGCTATAAGAAAACTTTCCTGAAGTTTCCCTGAATTTGAGGGTTCTGTCAAACTTCAACCACATTAAATCTTTCCTTCCTCCTTTCCAGGCATCAGAACTATGAGAGGACTAATTTTTTATTTCACATTTATCATCCTGAATGAGAAGGTTCTTCACCTAGATAACTGTCACAACAAGGAAGATTTGAACAAGTCCTCAGTAAACATCTCCCTCCCCAGTCAAAAACAAAAACAAACATCATTAGCCTTTGAGGATAAATTGATATGTTGCTTTCTGCCAAGCAGTATCTTGGCCCCAACAGCTATCCAACCATAAGCACATTTTCCATGCTCTTTGTGGGCGAATCGGATAGTTTGGCAGAAGGCAGCAGGGATAGAAAGCGAGTTTTGGTCTTTGATCGTTGCCTGAACTTAGTCCACAGACCCTCTCTCTGGTCTTTCTCTGAAAAAAGAGCTAGCAGGTGGCATGCTATGTAGCAAACTAGCAGCAGGCCTAATTACAGCTGTGTGTATTTGGCAAGCAAATGTTGAATTTTGGAATTGATTGTGGGCCAGCTCGACTGAGCGGGGTCAGGGAGAAGACTGCAGTTACTGCCTAGGGAAATAGAACGTGTCCACAGATGATGATAACCCACATCAGGTCACAAGGGACAAAAATACAAAATCAGCTCTGGGGCCATTCTTGCTGAACTCCCACCACCATCCCAGACCCTGAGAGAAGGATAGGTTCCTTGGAGGAAAGATGTTCTTATCCTGGAGAGCAACATTCAGGAAAGGACAAACTAAAAGACCTGGGAAATCACTATTACAGTTTTGCATGCCCGTTTACACAGAATTGGAATTCTGACATTGGATGAAATCTGCAAGCATTGCATTACACCTTCAGGGAATTTCAAGTTTTCTAGAAGCTTCCATTCCCAGCCTAGTTCCCACAAGATCGTCTGATTCTGTGCAAGGAACTTAATGGCGGGGACTGAAGGGTGTTCTCACTCCTCCAGTCTGGGCAATGAGGGAGGGACCATCTAATCTATTGACACTTCCATTGCTCTATTTATACATTGTTTGACCTGCCTCTCTCCCTTTAGACTGCTGAGGGTGGGGTCTAATAATAGACATAACAGTGATATATGAAAGTTCACTTGCTTTTTACCTGGAAGGATCTACATCTGAGGTGGAGTCAACTGAGTAGGGTCTAAGGGCAAAATCATTTGGAATCATTATAAACAGCCTTGTATTATTCTATAGGAGGTAAATTAATATTTCTGAAATTTAAACAACTGGAAAGAACAGATTAATTAATTGGCATCTGGGGGGCTATGGTCTGAATATTCATGACCCCAAAGACAACAGTATTGGGAGATGGTGCCTTTGAGAGATGCTTAATTCAGGAGAATGGAACACTCATGAATGGGATTTGTATCTTACACAGGGTCTCCAGAAAAATCCCCAGTGTCGTCTACCTGGTGGGAATACAGTAAGAATAGTCATCTACATACTAGAAACAGACCCTCACTAGATACAGATCTGCTAGTACCATGATCTTGGATTTCCCAGCCTCCAAACTGTGAGAAATACATTTCTGTGGTTTATAAACCACCTAGTGTGTGGTCTTTTGTTACAGCAGTCTGAATTGACTGAGACATGAAATGATGGGAGAGTTTCCTTACTCCATTCTTCTATTATGAGAAACATAAATATCCAAGATGCTCGGATGAGTCATTAAAAAGGCAACCTGTTGCACATGTGGTGTAATGAGAGAGAAGAGGGAGGACCTGTTTCAAAATGTATCCAGTCTCCTTCCTCTTCTGCAACTATTTTACAAACTGATGATAATGGATACTCAAGAGGATGCAATTTCAACAGAGATCTAAAGAAATTTCTGTACCATGAAATAATGCATTACATTCAGGAGCATTTCAGCATTTAGCATAAATCTAAACCTTAACAGGTATGTATTTTGCCTCTCTTAGAAGAAACCAGCACATCTAACTAACCAAAAAACTCTTCAATTATTATAGAGAATTGGAAATAGATGCTTTAGATACCTAAGGGAAAATTCCAAGGAGCCATCTTGGAATATATCTACATTGTACCATACATCTGGTAGAAAATTGAAAATGTTAATGCAGGAACCAGTCACAGTTAGTATCCAATATTTGGTGACAAAAATTAGGATTTTTGAAAATGACTAAATACATACAGATTTTTTAAAATTTTTATACAGTTTAAATTAGTATGTGATTTTCTAATGATCCTAGGGTCACACGAAGTATACATCAGAATTCTTGTAGCAATCTGTCCTCTCCTTGCCATTCCAATTTTCTAGCTATACTGACCTTATATAAGTCTAATTTCTCCTATCTAGTTGCTATACTTTTGGAGAATGACTATGATCATTGATGACAAACGACAAATGATCAGAACAGTGAGTACAGATGAGAAGCAGCTGTCAACATTATAGATCTGTCTCTTGGTAGAAATTCCATGAAATATCATTTCTGGGAGTGAATTTATTAGGAACGCTCTTAACTACTGCTTTTGCCATGCAAAACGAGAATAGCCTGGTTCCTGAGCATTGTCAGGCAGCAAAGGGTGCACTTGTATTTCAGCTCACCAAACTGCAATGCAGAATTGGCATATTTGTGAACTGGGCCTCAATCCCATGCTCTGTGGGGCTACATAAGGGTAAACTGTTGAATGGTCTAGGGGTTCAACTAGATAGCTGGATAAATACAAAAGTCAAAAAAGGATTTGTCACTCTTTAATTCTTATCTCCCTGGTGAGCCTTTTTGACCAACTAGTCTTAATTAGCAATTAGCCAGCAATCCCTCCTCTGTTGGCTGGTTTCAAATACATCTGATCTGAAACTGTCTTGTTCATTGATTGTTCTTGACTGCTCTGCACCCTAGAAATGTAAGCTCCAACAGGGATTGGTTTTGCTCACTACTGTGTTCCTAGTAGCTGAATTGGCTGCTCAAACATAGAATCCTAGTAGAGAGTGCTAGCATCACTCAAGTAAAAGAAAAACAAAGGTTATATATATATATATATATTTGCTTGCCTATGCATAAAATATCTCCAAGATCATTGTGCACATCTGATGACATTAGTCACTTGCTGCCAGGAAGAAAGGAGATATATTCACTATATAACCTGAGACCCTTATGCAACTCTCAAATTTTGAATTATATGATTATTTTATCTATTCAAAACCAAAGGAATAAAACTTCAAAAAGTGGAGTGCTCTCTTCTTAAGATCAGAGCTTCAGTGCTGCTGAGAAACAATTACTTCTCTGTTCTTGTTGATCTTATAAGCCTTTACACTTCTTGATTGGCTAGAGGAGTCCAAATCATTCTGTACTCTTACATATTTTACCTCATAATCTTCAAATATTGGCCAAATATAACAATATTAAAAGACTCTGACCCCCAATTAAGATTATTCTATGCCATGAAAAAAAAATGAATGAGGCAATTACACAGGAAGGATGGAATTGCATAATTAAGAACATTCATGATGGTTTTACTGAACAGCATTAAAATGGTGCACTTTCCAATAATTCATTGCTTTTATTGGACACTATCCTGACTTAATAGAATGGTTCTTCGTAACACTGTTAATTTCTGGAAGGACTCCAAGGCAAATGAAATCTTGATACTCATGTTCTGGGAATACAAGTTGTGAAATGATGGAGGTGGGGGAAGTGGGGGAGGTCTTGTTGAAGATCAGTTTCACCCTGAAACCTAACAGGATGTTTCATACCTCGGCATGACCTAGCTGGTTTATCTCAATGCTTCCTCCCAGCCTTTAGAATGATCTTCTGTCACAGTGAACAAGATTCAGGCAACTAACTCTGAGGGTGCAAGGAGAGAAATGAAAACTATACCATAGATCAACTATTTCATGCTTTTAACTGCCTGCTTCTCCCACACAAGGGAGATTGTACATGAGTGATTTTAGTCCGTATAATCATCTCAACTAATTATAATTACATCAAGGATAAGAATATTAATAATAACACCATTACATTGGAATGATCCAATTTCCTACTTCAAGAAAAGTCATGGGTTTTTCACTGTCGTGGTTGAGTCACCTTTGACTGTCATCTGGCTCTCTGCCCTCAGCTGCATCTTGGGACATTTGGGCTTGATTCTGGCTAAAAGAAGATGGGGTAAAAAATTCCAACAAGTTCATAAAAAATTCATCATTTAACTGTGAATCAGGAAGCTTTAGACTAATTCACTAACTAGATGCGTGTTAATTTGTCTGGAAGGCTCAGGCTTTTACTAAAATACATTTAATTTAACCATGATATACCTCTGGGTTTATAACTATAAACAACACATACTCCAGACTTTTCAAATACATAAAGTTTTGATTCAAACATTGTTAATTGATAAATTGTATGTTGTTGTTTTTTTGTGTGTGCTGAGATGGATATTTCCTTTTGTATTCTCTATGGGAATAAAGGTTTATTATCTAACTAAAAAAGTTAAAGTAATTCTAAGGTAAATATATAGCCTAAGTCACTAATCTTCTTTCAACTACTTTCAAAACGTCTATTTACTTGTAAACAATGAATATGCTTGCTTAGAAGACATTTATAAAGCAGAAAACCTCTCACTATTCATTTGAAGCACTGAATGAATTAATTTTTAAGAATCCTATAATTAAAACTTGTCAGTGTTACAAATTAATATGCTATTTTACCATGGATAATACATGTATTATAAGTAGAATGTGTCCACTTCTGCACAGTTTTCATCTGAGAATGCTTTCTACCTCCATCTTAAATCTTCTTTATTCACTACTATACTAATATCCAATTAATAAAAAGATAAAGTTTTGTGGTGGAGCGGCCAGGAAGAGTGGCACTGGGCAGGGTTCGGGATGGTTCTGGGCAGACGGGTTAAGGAAGGAAGGAGAGCCTGGGAGCCCTTGGTGGCTTTTCATGCTTTTATTAGTAGAGGTGGCCAGGTACATGGCAGGCATCACCCTCTCAGCTGCTTTGCTGCGCTCTCTCTGCTGCTCTCTTGGTCTGTTGGTTGGTCCTGTCGGTCCTGGCATCCTCATGACACCGCCCGTTTAAGTCCGTGTCCAACTCAGGTGCGCCCACTTGCGCATGCCCACCCTGGAATGCTCGCAGCACCGCAGGTGTCCATCATCACAGTGGTGGGAGGGTGGAAAGACCTGATTTCTCTAACCCTACACATGGTTTCTCTGGATATAAATAAAAACGCTGCATTAGAATAAAAAAGGAAATATAGTGTTGATGTTTGGTTTAATTTAAGCATCTGGTGCCCATAATTTCTGGATAATGGGCCCTATCTTCAGGGTGTCACGTGTATATTTCTGAATGTCTGGCAGTATGATTGTGCCCACTCAGCCTAGTTTCTGACCTTGGGAGAGGAGCACACCAGTGGTACAGCTCCCTTGGCCTCCCTAGAGGGCAATACATTCCACTGCTTCTCTTTATGTACCCAAGGTTAACAAATCACAGACAGGAAAATTGACAAGATGGGCACATAAATATTTGTTTACTAAAATGTGCATATAGCCATCCCATTTACGTGTACAGGTTAATTAAATCATAGATTCATGTTCTAAGAATAAGATTGATTTTAAATTGCTTTGTGCCTGTGTCCACATGCCTGATACACTTTGAAAGCCCATTCGTTTGACTTTAGTCAAGCAATGAAAGAGCAGTTATTTTTCATATATCTTTGAAATGAATCCCTAAATCTGGCTATAATTTAAAGTATTTGGAATGTAAAAAACTCACCTCATAGTACTGCTAACATCACCCTTTAGTTAGTTATATCCAGACAGGAAACACAGAATCTCAGATTTGGAAGAAACCACAGAATCATAGAACCTGACCTCCCATCCTTTATTTAGAAATCCTCTCTCCCAGATCCTTGAGTTAATCTCTAACTCAAGTTTGATAACTTCCAGCTGTGAGGCGCTTACTACCTATAGGAGCACTTTTCTAATTAACAAATAATTTTATTCATTCCAGCTGTATATTGCTGTTGATTGGGTAGATTTCACATATTGGTGGGGTGTATGGTTAAATTCTGCTCACATTATTTGAGGCTTCTAAGATGACATCTACAGGTAGAAAAATACATTAAGTGATAACTACTTTCTAGTACATCCCCAGTGGGGGAAATACAAATACAAATTTCTTCAGAACACATTCTGTCATGTTCTCTGGGAAAGTCCAATTTTGAGGAATGTGGCAAAATGGTGAGAAGGAAGAGAACAAGGCCAGAAGATCAACAAATCAATTATCAATGGGTGTCTAGCAATCAACTATTAGTGTTCTCAGAAATTATTAGCTAGTGAAAAGTAAGTTGATCTTTAGCATTTAATCATAGGCTTATAATGGTTCGATATGATCGTTTGGGCCCCTGGAAATCTAAAATGAGTCTTAAAAAGACAGTTAAGGTCTTAAATGTAAAGAGAGGAAATAATTTTGATTTGGAGTCATATGACACAAATGTGCGAGAAGTTGAATTTAGATTCTGTGGAGAACAGAGGGGAAGACAATTTACCAGAGTAGAGAGAGGGCTGAAGTACAGAGGGACAAGTTGTACTGCCTGGGATTATCAAAAGGTCACTGAGCCTTCCAGGAGATGGCAGAAAATGCCTCTAATGAGTAAGCATTCTGACATCACTTGTTTTAGAGATGGGACCAATAAAGGAAGACATGACTCACACTTCTCGATAAATTCACGAAATTGGACACAGACAAAAATTGTCTTTACATGCCCATTCTATTCCATATAAAGAAACAAAGAATGATTCTAAAAGTGGTCATTGCCAAATAATGCAAGAACTCTGGAGATTTATCCCAACAGCTTTTCTCTCAAAGGGACAAACTACACACATTATACATACATTTGTGTCTCCAAACTATCATTATTTTTAGTAGCAGTTCTAGTTTCAATTTCAATTTCAATGTGAAATAGAATGCATCTAAAACATCCAGGGAATACAATACCCAAACATGAAAAATGTACTCTAATTGAAATGCTGGGAAACTCAGTGGTAACTAACTCGTCATTGGCCACCTTAACAGGATTTACACATTAATCTGATACATGCACTAATAGCTCAAGCTTTTTTCCTGTTGTATTATAATTTCCAGGCAGGTTAAGATTAGTCGAGATAATCCACTTTTAGTGCGGAGCCTATTTTTGAATCTGTGCGTGGCCTGTTTATATATTACCTGTGTTTCAGAGTAATTGAGACCATTTCGACAGAAGAAGGGAGAGCCTAATACACATTTATCAGATATGACAATTCTTCCATTGTTATTACTCTTTGTCAACTGTGACAACCCACGGGCATTTAGCAAAACATAAAGATTTATCACCCGATTCCCCTATTCACGGTCACTTGGATATTTTGATTTTCAGTTTGATGCTAAGACGTCTTCCTTCATTACGTACCATGGATGAGGCATTCCTGTTATGCCTCCCACACATGAGTTTTTAGGTTTTAGGCCTTCTCTCCACCATAAAATATGAAGTGTCATGGCCAGTGTTCGGTCTATTTATCTCTGAATTACTGCCCCTCACATTAGAGTTTCCATCAGTTGAGTAGAGGGGGAGAGATGACTGCTTGTTTGCCCTCAGGAAACAAATATCTGAAGCTGAAATGCTCTTAACAGTTAGGGCAAAGCTGAGCAAGAAAAAGGTGCAGCAATGGTAACTAAGTGAACTGAATTGTGTTGCTTTGTAGGTGACACGCATCCCTCCCCCTCAGCTTACCAGGGCCCTATGCTTCAGACTCATGTCTTCACAAAGCCACAGGCTCGGGCGAAGAAGAGCATGGGATCCGACTCTGATTCCAACCAGTCCAAGACCCATATGGGCAAAAATTGCCGTATTATAGTTTCCCAAAAGAAGACTTTAAAAAATAAGTTTATTTTTAGATAAAGTACTTTTTATATTCTTATATTGTTGTTGATTTGGGGACACTATTTGATTCCTTCCCTCCAGTATAGTCCCTGTAGTTGTCCCACCACCATACCCATCACCACAGGAGCGCGAGAGTTTGCTCTTCCCTCCCCTGTTTTGACCCCACGGCCCCATCCTGGATGCCTCAGATCTATGGTCAGCTTGCAAGTTTTGCCTTTTTGCTGACCCTTTGTTTGGTTTCTCTAAAAGGAGACATTTTTCCCTGCAAAAATGCTAGGTAAAGCATCATCAAGAATTCATGTGGAACTCTGAATGCATTCCACCCCACTGTGAGTTTTAATCAACATGTCTCCCAATTATTGTTTAACTTGAATTTTTAGCCATTCAACTAATTCGTTCAGTGCTGTTTATATACCAGCTAAAGGAACATCTCTGTGGATAATACCTCATCCTAAATTGAAGTAAACCTGGCTATAGAGAGGGTGCAATTTATGCTGCCTGCCACATTCCCTGGTTGGGTAAGATTTTCAGTTAAAGTCACCTCTCTCACTTCTGTTTTGCCCCAGGGAAGGGAGATACATACATACGCATTCAGCCCTGACAGGTAAGTGCTTGCCACTTATAAAATCCAATAAATAAATTCTAAATAAATATATCTGCAAATCGAAACCATTTTGAGCTACTTAACTGAGTGCATATCTAGTCCTTTGTACACATATTTGTACAAAGTGTTGCCTGTAATTTTAAAGATGCTTGCCTCCGGGAGGTTTCGTTTTTCCATTGAAGTCCCCTTGATTTACTGTACGCAATATGTTACAGCTTCCTTATTTGCTCCTTTGGGACAGTTACTGACAGTAAATCTCTATTAAAATATTCTTCCATATGGTTGCATGAAAATTTTATTGCAGTGAGCCTGGGGCTGAAGGTCACAGCTGAGTAGCTGCAGTTAAGTATTGCAGTCTATGGACTCGGAGGTACATCTGTTCTGGGAGCTGGAGTAAAATTAGAATTTTACTGTCAATAGCATTTCTCCAAAACTAGTTACATTTGTTTATTGTGGCTGGCTGAGCCTTTTCTTGCACAGTGCCCGAAATGCATGCCACTCGGCCCAACATCCATATCTTTCAGGTTGGATATTTTAATACAGAATTTGCTGAACCTGAAGGTCATCTGAGAAATCCCTAATGGATATTTAATTTATGGTACATGAAAATTTAATTTGATCTCTTCTAATTTGAGTCTATTGCTCGCTCACATTAGTTTAGCTATAACTCATTGTTTGTTCTAAATGCTTCTTGGAAAGCAGATCATACAAACTTAATAAATGTTACCAAAGGATGATTTTTAATCTGCATCTCCGGAGCTAATGAGAGAGGACCCAGGCAACAAGTTTTCATTACTTTGTTTCACTGAGTAGAAAGGGCAGGGGACAGGGGACGCCACTGGTCTGGGATGGGAGCATCACTATGTAACATCTGTGGTGTCAGTAGCCAGATTTCATCTTTGAAAAGATTGAGAAAACCAAGAGAGTTTTGAAAGCACATCCCACTCTATACATGTGGCTTGATCAGAATGTCTTTAAGGCAGAAAATACCACACTTAGCACTCGGGAATTGGGATCAGCTAAACATGAATGTTCAGATTATATATGCTGTTGAAAAAAAAGAAAAGAAATACATTCATGCATCTAAATCCATCTTTCTGAGCAGTATGACCCCCTAGCTAACCTAAATTCACTCTAACTTCTCCCACATCAGAGCCCTGTAAGCAATAGGAGAAAGGCAGCCCAAGAAATCCAAAGCCAATGATTATATATCCACAACATTCACCAGCGCCTCCATGACAGCCTTCATCCAAACTGATCTGATCAATGGACTCAGAAATTTGAGTGATTATGCACCAGGCCTCTTCTTCAGGACTGATTAATTTTCAGCCTTCTTTCTGAGACCCTATTTAGAGACTCCATTGATTTTCTTTCATTATTTCAAATAGCCACAGCAATTTTTTATTTTAAATTGTCATTTCTAAGTTCACCATACGGAACTTTAAAAAAAAAAAGTAGCAAGGGGCCCAGGGAAAAGAAGGGAGAAATAAGAACAGGCATGAGAAAATAGTAATTTACTGAATGCCACCGAACATGGACAGATCCTGAAGTTTCTCAAAGTACTGACTCTTACAATTCTCACAAAATCCCTATGAGTTGGAAACAGATATCCCCATTTTACACAAGGCAAAGCCGAGGTATAGAGAAATTAAATAATTTGTACAGTCACACTGTGTGGATTCAAAACAATCTGGTCCCAGTATGGGTGTGTCAACCACTGTTCTCTATAGCCTCTTGGGTGAATAGTGTACTGGGGAAGGCATTTGTGGTGCCAATGATCCCTCAATGGAAAATTAGGTTTGAGACATCTGATTAAGTCCAATCTCTCTGTAAATGATGAGGACAACAATCAGGCTCTTGTCCATGTGGCAGTGAGAACAGATACAGAGCAATTAAACTTTGAAAGCTCTAATAAAGAGTATTTTCATGAAACGGAGTGATGCTGAAGAGTGCAGGGTGATAAATCTGATGAATTAGGTCATGTCTCTCTCCAGCAAAAAAAAGAAAAAAAAGTTCATTATAAAAAGAAATACATTTCAGAATTTCAATTCACTACAAACTAAATCTCCACTTATCCTTCATCATTACCACTCTGTACATTCGCCCTTTCTCCATACATGTAATAGCTGAGCAAAGGCAACTGAGTACTGAAAACACCAACAAGAAAGATGCAGTGATTGTGGAAAGAGGTAAATCTAGATGGTAAGTCTGATCCAAAAGTCCTGCTGGAGGATTCCAGACGGTGAGAGTGAGGATGAGGGCTGAGGACCAAGTGTGGAGGGAGCACAATGGACTAAGGTGGTGGACTATAGGTGCTATGGTGGTGGGTGCACTATGGTAATAATACTTGAATATAATTGGGGAGCATAATCCCAAATGTAAACCTCCAAAAAAAATCCTAATGGCAAATTTACAAATTTAATGTACAAATTAAATGTAATTTAATGTAAAAATTAAATAATTTGTACAGCCACACTATATGGATTCAAAACAACTGGACCCCAGTGTGGGCGTAGCAACTGATGTTCTCTACAGCCTCTTGTGTGAACAGTGTAGTGGGGAAAGCATTTGGGGTGCTAAGAGCCAAATTTTGGGGGAGATCAAATACCAATGGAGCAAAGGATCAGATGCAGAATCAAAATCTTGGCTAATGACTCTAGGTGAGAAAAAAGTGTGGTAAGAACAAGAACAAAGGTGCATGAAATTGCTGGGACAGTCCTAAGGAATTAGTACCTCAAATGGCAACACATTCAGCTGTATAAAGGATTCATTTTCTTTTCAACAAGTATCCCTTAAAACTTCTTTTGAAATAATTTAAGACTCACCTAAAAGTTGCAAAAGGAAAACAGAGGGGCCTCCCTGGTAGTGCAGTGGGTTAAGCAATGCACTATGAGGCAAACCACAGCCACTGCAGCACAAGTTCGATCCCTGCCACGACTAGGGAGGGGACCCACATGGTGCAGCAGACCCCTCCTATTGCGCCCACTGCTTCCTTCAGCAGTATGTCTGTTCTGCTCTCCACTCTGTCTCTGGTGAAGCCTCTCACTGCCCTGGACTCTGGCTTGTATCCCAGCTCTTGTATGTATAAATAAATAAATCTTTTTTTTAAAAAAAAAGGAAAACAGAGTTCTCATGTATCTTTCTCTATCTCCCCTTCCTGCTTGCATCTTATATAAATCAGTGATCAAAACCAGGAGATTGACATTGACCCAATGCTTTTAAATATGCTCAGACCTTATTTGCACTCACCAGAACCAAAGGCTTTTTGGAGCTCTCCTTTGGTAACTGACTGATAAACTGCTGCGAGGTGGGGTGTATCCTTGGCCAATAGTGTTTTAAAATTTATTAACAAAAGTTGGCAGGACAGTCACATATTGCTGGACTATACAATTTTATGGCTAGCATTTGGAAATGCTGTTATCTTATCGAGTTGCCAGGACACAGGAAAAGCAGTAATTACATATCTTTGAGTTCCTTTCATTTTCCTTAAGCATGTTAAGACTGAGTCTCAGTTCTTTGTGTCTTCAAATTACAGAGGATATATAACAGTAGTTATTCCCAGGGAGTTTTTAGTAGAGAAGAGGTGGGAAAATAAGCCTTAGGGAATTTTCCTTCCTGGACTCAAAAAACAAAATAGGAAGTTTTGAATGTGGGTTTTGGAAATAGTATTTAGAGATTTCTATTCTGTTTGTGTGTGTATGTGTGTGTGTGTGTTGACAGCTTAAATTGAATCGTTCAGAAATGTTGAAGTTTTAGTTATTCTTTTACTGGTAATAACAGATCTATTTTATTTTTGTAGTAAATAGCAATCAACTATTAGATACATGACTAATTCCTACATTATTATGTTTGAGCCCTTCTGAGAAAACTAGAACATATATAAATATATTCATAAGGTCAGGATTTTGACAACAGCATAACTGAATTCATGGTTGAGGGGAGATTTTTTTGGAATTGGTTTTACTGTGTCAAAAACATAATACTTTTTTTGGTATGCTAGAGCCATTTCAAGTTACTTTATACTTAACATAAGTACTCTAAAAGAAATGAGTAAAATGATTATAGCTATGTCCTGGAGAGTGAAAGTTAGTCTCTCTGTGTGTGTCCACTTGAAATCCTATTATTTAGGAGTAGATGCAATAATACTAAGTAAATACATATTTACCAACCATATGAGGCTCCATCCACACATGGGCACCTATTATTGAGATACAAAAGGAACAGCAGGCAGACTCCCTTCCACACAGCTTGTGCTGCAAAGCTCCTTGTATTTGCTTATTTGAGAAGGGGGAAAAGATCATTTTAAAGTTAAATTGCCTAGTGAACCCATCTATCATTTGCAAAAAAGTAATGAGCTGGAGCCAGAGGCCTAGGTCTCTGCTTTCTTCCTCTTTCTCATGGCTAAGATGTAAGACATAAAAAGCAATTTTTCTTGATGTGTGATCAAACGATGGATTAAGACTTGCAAGGAGTTGGTGATCAATTGTCTGATAATATGTGACAGATCTTGTCAGATTGACGAAAATGTACCCCAACCCAAAGGGAGAGAAGGCTGTGAGCTGTGAAGGTGCTTTCTTAAGCAATTGCCTGAGAAGCAGAGGCCTCTGTGATATCAATTATCTTCTCTATCAACACCAAACAGGGTTTTTGCTGTGAAAGCTGCCATCATGGTTTGACGTGTGTAAGTTAATAACTAATTAGATGCATTTCAGTAATCACTTAACTTTAATTGGTTTTGTATCTTATTTTTCAAAGGAGGAAGGTATAGACTTGTCCTAATATTTTACCATAATAATGTATCACAGCACATGAAAATGACTCCCTCCATTCTTCCCCATCTTCTCACAGGCCAATAAAAATAGTATTAGGTGGCTAAATAAAGAAGAATTTTAAAAAGGCAAGCATGATGATAAACAAAGTCAAACAACTGGCAGGCTCCTTCATGAATCTGCCACCTGATGACACCTCCAGAATCCAGGGAAGCCTCCTACTCTCCCTTAGTTGGGGAGGCAGTAGGGGGCTGGGACCCACACTTTGCATGAAACCCTCTTGGGGTAGGGAGGGACAGGGAACAATGAAGAAACGTGTTTACACCTGTAGGTTCTGAGGAAAGTTAATCAGGCTTTTCCGCCCTCCCGCCATTGGTATAATGATGGACACCTGCAGTGCTGCACGCATGCCTAGGTGGGCATGTGCAAGTGGGCACACCTGGGATTAGACACGGGCCTATAAGGGCGGCATCATGAGGATGCCAGTACCAGCAAGAGAGCAGTAGCAGCAGCGGGAAGAACAGGACATCAGCAGTAGAAGCAGCCGAGAGAGTAAGATGCGCTGGGTGGCACTGGGAGGGGAGGGGGCTGGGAGGCCTCCCAGCCCCCCAAAACCCCTGTACTCCTGCCTGTCATGTACCTGGTCACCTCTGTAAATAAAAGCCACTGAGGGCTCCAAGACGCCTTCCTTTACCCAGTCTGCTAGAATCATCCAGAACTTGCCCAGTGGCCTCTTCCTGCCACTACAACACCTTTCACAATAGTTTCGAATCCTTCCATTTATGAATAGCCACTCATCTCTGACTGCCCCCAACTTAAGGAAATGAAGGGGAAAATGCATTTCAAAATTGCCTGGACTTATTTTTGGGAACTCAGGACACATATAAGTCAGGGTTTGAGGTTTTTTTTAGCCCCAAACTTGGGAAGAAAAGTTTTAATTTTACATATGCCTAAAAAAAAAAAAAAAAGGACTGAAATAGGTTTTAAATTCTTTCCTAATGCAAAGGCAAAGGCAAGGAATCTGACTACTCAGCATTTTCTTCTAGTTTTGCTGTAAAGGAGGACACTGTGCTGAAGCAATTATTCCTGTATAAACAAGCTGTCTTCCCTTTTGGGAGACATTTACATTTGGTGCTTTAGATGCAATCCCAGGGACGCTAAGGCTGAGATTTTTTATGTGTACAGAGGAAAGTTGGGGGAAGGGAGAGGGTGCATGGTCAGAAGGGTAAGTTAATGCTGAAAACTCAACTTCATTGCTCATATGCAGCCATAAACTGAAATAACAGACATATCTAAACACATATGAAAAATTGTGTTTTTGTGTATGTGTGTGTCTTTGTGTGTACTACATGCCAGGACCACCCTAGGCCCTGAGGTTTCAGGGATGACTAAGACAGAGCCTTGCCTTAACGAAGCTTGTAGTAAAGGTACACTCAAGATTATCTAGCCCAAGGCTTTTGTGTTTGTCCAACTGAACTCCAAGGAGCTCATTGGATGTTTTTAGAAGGGTGGGAAATGAGGGAAACTAAGCAGAAATGCAACAGCACATCTCCCTCATCTACCCTCTCATTTCTTGCAAATAACTTCCACCTTGGAGAGATACATGCATATAGATAGGAGTCTAGCCAGTGTGCTGTTTCGTTGTCATTACAAGTTACCCTGGCGGTCAGCCAGCCCCGTGCACCCCCATTCTGTCAAGTGCTGGTTGGGATGGCTGGAACGTTTCACCTGTGAAGAAGCAAAAGCTATGGCAGGTGCTGTGGAGGACAAAACCGCCCCAGACAGGACGACATGCTGCGCTCTTGCTGTATTGATTGGTTGAGTCCTGTTTTTCACCTAAGGTCTTTGGTGTATAGAAGGGCGTCTTGCCCTTGGTCATGAATGTATGAGAGCTCTTGTACGCTCTCAGAGCATTTGCCAGCATTCTGAAGGCAGTGAACGCCAATGACCATGCAAGTCTGTTAATTTTGCCCAATATGTCCAAAGTTTCCTTGTAGTAATGTTTGAAACTCTCCTAGGATTCCAATGATAATCATGACCACTAGGAGAATAGTAAAAATTATGGTAAGATGCTGATTCAGTAGACTGGGGGGTGAGCTCAAAGTCTAAGATAGAAGAAAAAGTGACTCAATGAGTATAAATTTCAGGTATTCAAGATTAGTAAGTTTTAGAGATTTCTGTAGAGCATCGTGCCTATAGATATCAGTACTACAATGTACACTTAAAAATTTGTGAAGAGGTTAAGTCTCACATAAAGTATTCTTACTAATGAAAATCTTCAGGGGTAGGTAAAGGTATTTTCTCTCTACTGTGGAGGGTGAACATGAAGTTGTTCAGAATTAAGAAATTCAGAGCCGGAGAGTGGAAAGTCTTAGCTTCTGTGGTTTGAGAACAGAAACCAGGAAACCTTTGGGCATTTTCTGTAGACAAGTGTGAGCTTTTACATCTAGCAGCTGAGCATTTCATCCTTGCCTACTCCCTTTCCACTGCCTTAGGAGCAAAGGTCCAGCCACTATGTCCATTCCTAACATTAACTGTCCTTGTCTTATCGAACTGGGAACTATGACACCCATTCTTATTCTACCTTAGAGTCAAAGAATAACTTCAAGGACAAAATCCCCGAGGTAAGATAATACGTTAGAGGGAATATGGAGGAAAGAAGTAGTGAGTACAAGAGATTAAACAGTGAGGAAAATGTTTTACACAGTACCTGGGACATTGCAATTATTCAATTAACATTTGTTGAATGAATGAATGCTAAACATACAATGTCAGTCCTTAGCAAACTTTAAGCTTTGTGCCCAAATAGATAAAAAAATTTCCCTGATGAAGATAGTGTCTCAAGTACACATTCATTGTCAAAGGTGTGGTTATCAAGTTAGAGATATCTGAGGTAGAAAGGAAGCAGTTTGTGTGGAAAACCCCTAAACTATATCTGTTCCCCCTCCTGGGTATATCATATCAGGAGCAACAGAATATGGTTGGAAAAGAACATGTGAATAGCTTTTTAAGTAAAAAATCATAGAAAATGATGAACACTTGAGAAGTCAATCAAATTGTGAAAAATAGGCACATGCCATATTTTAATACAAATGGCCATGGAAGATAGATAATTTGGTATTGAGCATTTGACATCTTACCAAGACAGATTTCAAACAGATTTGATTTACACTTATAAGAAGACAGCCTAATTATAACCTTGCAATAGGCCAGATCAGTAAGATTCTGAGTTTAACAGTGAAGAGGGCCCAATCTGTATTATATTACTCTCGTGAGAGCTAGTGTGGGAATTCACACAGGTTTAGAGGCAAGCACCTCCTCTTACCTCTGTGAGGATATAGCTGAAGTGGAAGAGAGGAAATATTTATAATTGGCTTTAATATTATAAGAAAGGTCAACTTTGGTGTCTGGCAAGTAAACATGGAGAACTGTCATCCTGTCACCACCCCATACCTCTGACCTGTATCTGGTGCTTGTATGGAAATAAATAAATCTTTAAAAATAATTAAAAAATAAATTAAAAAGTAAATAGCTGGGTTCATAGACACATTTCCTTTAAAACAAGCTGTTTCCACTTTTGCAACAAGTAGTTCAGTTAAAGTTTTCTAGATACAGTACCTGAACTTCATTAAATTCAGTATAAGACATTCTTAAAATGACTTCTAGTCAACTGACCCAATATTATTTTACAAACAAGAAAATATAAGCCTTGAAAGACAAATGAACTCATTTGAATTTAGTGGTGTAATGGTAACAAGAACCTATAACTCCTTTGGATCCTTTTCTTTGTGGGATTGCCTTCATTCACTTCAGAAAGTATTTTACTTTATTACAAATGCTACCTTGATTTGGGTACTGTAGAACACCAGGAGATGTATGATATAATACATGGTCATGGGAAGATGTGAACCTGATGGGGGAGAAAAGACACGTGAAACAATGACAACTAGATGGCCTTGCATTGCTATTGATGTGCCAGCGTTGGTGGATACACTAATGTCACTGCATAGTACCTAATGTTTGGCCTTCATACTATCCATGTAAGTAAGCCAAAGAGCCCTACTGGACTGAATTGAAGCTTAGGTTAAATGACTTGCTCATGGTCAAATAGTCTGTTGCAAAAAAATGAAATTCAAAATTAAGAACTTATTTAAAACCAAGATCCTCACCACTAAACTTTGCTACATTTTAATGCTGTGAAATAGTTGATTTTTTATTAAGAGGCACACCTAGGCACACATATCTCTAGGATTGAACTGTTGTCATAAAATTGATAAGATGAAATAATTAGTTTTTCAAGCATTCAAGTTCAACAAAACCACCATTTGAGTGAAATAGCTCTTTGAAAAAAATTGCTGGTTTCACTGAGTTGTGCATTTTTTGACAGGTGTCAAAATATCATGGGGATGGAGCTGCTATCACTTTGCTGTATTCCTGCAGAATCAGAATATTCTGAGGGTTGTTGCTAGTCAGCATTAAACCAAAACATCACTACAGAATTCATGGAAAACAAGTTGTGAATAGTGAATGTCCATTAGCAGGGAGTTTTTCAGGTTTCCAGAATCGTTTTTATAATAGTGAGGGATCACTATAAAAGCAAAAAATTGGCATACCTACAAACAAAACCAATAATGAAGGAGAAAGGTAAAAATTATGTAGAGCTCTTCAACTATAAAACTATAGTTTTAAAAGTTAACCCTGTACAATTATATACAATAAACACTGTGGGCTAAGATCTAACCCCATGGGTTTAAAAATACTATAGTCATAGAAGGAGATTTATAGGAATACATTCTTATGAATAATAGCATGATAGTTTCGATTCTAAAAATTAAGACCAAAATATCTGGATATACTGGAAATATGGGGAAAAAAATAACAGTCATGAATGTAATCCTTAATCACTTAGAAACTCACTGCTTTTTAATATGTTTCCCAGAATTACCCAAGAGAATTTCTCAGTGAGAACAAAACACATGGTTAAATCATAACATCTATCCACCAATTTATTATTGTTTTTGTTTGTGGGCTGTTGAATTATTTTTTGGCCTTGTGAAAAGCCAAAACTAGTTGAACAAGCTCTCCAAAAATACTACACTGGAGCTGAATCCAAGCATGGAAAATGTTGGCTTGCAGAATGTGATTATGAATCACTGAAAATGATATTGAAAATCCACATGAAATATTCACTCTAGAAACAAATGGGAGCTATGAAATGCATAAGCTGGAAGAACATAAATATTGCCACAGTTATTTGAGAGTCAGACAACACCAGAGAGAAAAAAATGAAGGGTAGAAATTACTGCCACTTCTGGCTCATGACACAAAGTGAAAAGAAGTCCTCATAGTTAGGGAATCCAATAAACATATTTAGGTTTACCAACTGGAACACTGAGTCACATTGGATGTTGCCCTTATTTCAGACCACAGTCCAATTGCCAACGTGCATTTCATAGTAATAGTGACCCAAAAAGGACATCCTGATGCAATTCTTTTGCCTTGGGCCATGTAGTTATCAACATTTTCAAGCAATTAAGTTAAAATAGTTATATCCTTAATAGATATCCCTTAACATCACTTGATTCTTCAGTCTATATTTAAGATGATAATGTTCCTGATTTTTTTCTTTTTTTTTTTAAATTGAAGTGGCATTGCATTATAACTCTCCTGAACTTTTTTGACATATTTTTAGTAAACATGTTGCTAAAAGCTTTATTTGGTGTCTGAAAAACTGAAGTTTAATAACTTGTTTTTTAAATAGTGCCAAAGTCAAAATGATGGCATCTAACAGTCTGGGTAAAAAGTTTACATTTTTTTAGAAGGATAAAAATGCTATCTAACTATATATATATATATATATATATATATATATATATATCTCCTCATGTAGTTATCTACCTACCTACCTACATAAGGAGAATTCCAAATCTAATGAAAGGCACCAAAGAAAAACTACTGAAATAACTTTCCATGTTCATGGATAAGAAGACTCAATATCATCAAAATGTCAGTTATTCTCCATTTGATCTATATATAGCAAAGTCAATATAAAATTTTAATCAAAGCCTAATTCTAAAATTTACATGGAGAGGCAAAAGACCTAGTCATTCAATAGTGAGTGACAAGAACAAAATTAGGACTGACATTACTTGACTTTAAGACTTAAAAAATATAATATATGTAATATAATTATCATGACAGTATGGTGTTGGCAAAGGGATAGACAAAAAAAAGATGTTCCATGTCATTCAGGAATTGAAAATTAAAATGAGATATTACTACACACCAATTAGAATGACCAAAATCCAAAATACAGACAATACCAAGTGCTGTCAAAGATGTAAAGCAATAGGAACTCTCACAAATTGTTAACACCCAAGAGTGTGCTGACAAACAATGTGATTATTCGGACTTGACCATCTGGCAGATATTTTTTCAAAAATGAATGAAGTGAGATTGTTAATTGAAGGAAATCAACTGATGGTATGTGTTGCCAAGTGTAAACGTGACTTTTTGAGCAAATAATTAGCATTTTGGAAAGCTTGTATTTACCACTATGAGCTATTTAGTTTCCATTAGTTAAAGACTTTTCTAATGAGATCAGTTGTGATATTGATGTATGTGATTTTTGTTTGATGTTGTAGAATGAAATGTGTCAACATTTAGAATATCTCCTTAACTCAGTGACCCATTATTTTCTAAATGACAAATGTACAATGTCATAAAATCATGCATGGACAAAATATCCATTGAAAGCATAAAGAAAGTATAAAGAAAATTTTTACTGTAAAAGAGTATTAAAAGTTCATCAATACAGTTTTAGATATTACACTGCAACAACTCTTCAAGAAACTACCACTTGTCAAATCTGGATACGGTATGAAAGAATATCCACAGTTAGATTTTTTAAAGCTACTAAAATACTCATTCATTTTCCAACTATATAGCTGTGTGAGGCTAGATTTTTTTATATATTCTTCAACCATCTGGCATAATTCTACAGACTGAATAGAAGGCCAGAGCAGATATGAGAATATAGCTTTTAAACCAGACAATAAACAGAAAATGGAAAAATGATACCACTTGTGGCATTCGATTTTGTCTTGAATAATAATCATTTTCACAAAACTAAATTATTTTATCAGGTAATAAACTTATTATTGCATCAAATACATAAACACAAATATTTTTAAAATTGCTCACTTTAAAGTTTGAACACAGTAAATATCATCAGCTAACACTCTCAGAAACAGAAGTCCTTGGAATCTGCAATAATTTTTAAGAGTATAAAGAAGGTCCTGAGACTAAAAAGTCAAAAACTGATCATTTAAAGAGGTAATAAAACAGATATTATCTACCTAATACAGATCTTAAAAAAATAAAACAAGATTAACATATTTGAAGTCACTGTCTGTCTCTTCTAGAATATAATTTCTTCTTTTTTCCTAGGGCTGAGCTTTTTACATCAATCCTATATTAACCATCCTCTTTTATTCATAGGTTATCTTACATGCCTATCTCCCTACACTGTGCTTACCATGCTTGTTTTTGAACTGCATGCAAATGGAATCATAAAATATGTCATGGTTTTGGTTTCCCTGAAAGCAATGCCTGAAAAAAGAACCTGGGTGTAGGTAGCATATTTTGGAGGTGATATCAGGAAGCAGGGGTATGGGGATGGGAGAAGAGCCTACTAGTGAAGGGAGAAAAGCAAATAGAAGTACATTATTTTGATGGTTATTGTTGTGGGCAATTGAGGCATTGTCTTGCTATGTATTCACTGTGAAAATATATACAAAATATTTCATAACGGATCCACCAGACCAAAAGAAAAAGGACTGGCAGAAAAGCAGAGGCCTAGCATTCTGAACTTGAGGTTGCATGCTAGTCGTTATGTGGAACTATCAAGCACTGTGGCCTGAGATCAGGTGAGTTAAAGGAATAGGGTGAGGATCGCCACAGTTATTGGCTACATTGTAAATATCCTTTAGTGATTTCTTTTTTTCCCTTCTAAGTATGTTTTGAGATGTTGGTTTGATATGAATAGTTTTATTTCCACTGATGGGTTGGATTCTATTTGACATTTGATTTAGTTTTTGACACATGATTTTTGTTAATGTTACTGCAGAAAAACAAACATGTTCATGTCCTTACATTCCATCTAAAAATTTCACGATCAGAAGAAATCTAGTCCCTGCCTAACTCTTACATTCAACTCTTGCATCAATTTGATTGGTCAAATGAAGTCACATTCTGACTGCAAGGGATTCTGGGAAATGTAGGGTTTAGCTTTCTGACCTCTGTAATACTGGAAGGTATACCAGAAGGAGCACCATGCCCAATAGACTAGGCAACCAGGCAACACCTATGAAAATTAAAAACATATAAATGCTTAGATCTTATGAATTTATAATGGTAATCTATTACATAGCAATAAAAGTACTAATATAAAAGAGCATATGTACAATGACATTTATTGTGGAATTGTTTGTAGTAGGCTAAAAGTAAATTTTCTTTAATAAAGGAATTGTTGAATATATTGAAATATAACTACATTTTAAAATGTTATATAGCAAAAGAATAAATTGTAGCAATACCAGATGACTTGGAATGATTCCACAATGCAGTGTTGAAAGAGAAAAGCAAGATGGAAGAACATGTGCATTACATAATTGCATTTTTTGGGTAAAACAAAGAAACACACACACATACATACATATATAAACTGTATAGAACAGAAAAATATCTACTAGGTTCTTAGCAGAACTTTTGGTATGATTAGGGATAGTAAAACTGTTAAGCCAATG
Source organism: Galemys pyrenaicus (assembly GCA_019455555.1). NCBI lineage: Eukaryota > Metazoa > Chordata > Mammalia > Eulipotyphla > Talpidae > Galemys > Galemys pyrenaicus. The sequence continues at coordinate 567,142 of JAGFMF010011895.1, forward strand.
TGGAGTATAGTAGAGGAGTAGGAAAAATATATAGCTATATCATACATATATTTATACTTAAATTATGTGTTATATATACATATACACACATATATATTCCATGACTTTTGATGGTTCAACTTATTTCCATAACTTCATAATAACCTGAAGCAATATGCATTCAAAATTCAAATTTTGAATTTTGATATTTTCTAAACTTTTAAAGATTTATTTTATGTACTTATGCATACAAGAGCTGAGGTATAGGCCAGAAGTGGGGTGTGTGTGAAAGGATTCACCAGAGATATAGTGGGGAGCAGAACAGGCAGATCAACTGAAATACACTCCTGAGGGAAGCAGTAGGCAAGACAGGAGAGGTGCCATGTGGGTCAGCTCTCTGCCCATGGATCGAACTCAGTCCACAGTGGCTGCCAATAGCTTCATAGTGCTGATGCTTAACCCCTTGCACCACCAGGGAGGCCCCTTGAATTCTAAACTTTTCCCAGGCTAGAGGTATGTGGTACAATAAGCAGGATAGCCGCGTTAAGCTGTGTTCCCAGTCAGCCACATGATAAAAGGGTAAACAGCTGATACTTTATAGACTATATTTTTTCATTTTCAGTACAGTATTCAATAAATTCAATAAACACATAAGTTATTTAACACTTTATTATAAAATAGAATTTATGTTGGGTTATTTTTCCCAATCATAGGTTAATGTAAGTTTTCTGAGCATGTTTAAGGTTCGACTAAGCTATGATGCTCTGGAGGTTAGGTGTAGTAAATGTATTTTGGCTTATGACTTTTTTCATTTTATGAGTGATTGACAGTCCATAACTCCCATCATAAGTGGAGGAAGAACTGCATACATAAAAGAAGATAGTCACTTCAATGTGATTATTTAGGATTTTGGGGTTTTAAGCAATCTTTGCTTTCTTTATATTTATATGTGCTATTAAAATTACTTATAATGAACACATTGTCTATAAAATCGGTATAAAACAATAACTATATTTTTAGCATGAAAGAAATATCTTTTTTCTAATGGAAATGAGCAGAAGTGTGAGAGAGGTTTATTTTTTACATCATGTGAATATATCTATAACTTTGACAAATGTTTAGAAAAATACTTTTTTTAAACTTAGTGAATGAAGAAATAGCCTTGTTTGGGCTAAGGTTAACTCTCATGCCTATGCTCTGGAGCACGCTCAGTCCTACCATGTCATTCTATCAATTAGAATTTTCTCCTGCGGTATCAACATTGCTTTCCTGCTGACTCTTTCTCCAAAGGTGAGAAAAATGCTCATCTACTTTCCACCATAGAAAATCCCCTGTTTATGTGGTGGCCTTGTCTATCTACCACACCATCTTATAGCTTTGCTTTATCAGCTGTATAAATGCAACTTGAAAGAGTAGCTTAAAGTCACAGCCTCACAACTCATTTACCCCACATCATCCCAGGACATAGTTTTTACTCCAACGCATACATCATGGAACTCCCCTGCCAAGGTCAGTATGAGCTTCCCATCACCAGTATTGTCACTGCCCTCATTTCTCAGGACTAATCCTCCTAGCAACCATCTTCATCCATTTTCTTACCTGACACTATTCTCTCCCCAACACTTTCATGAAAAGATAGGAATTTTCTCTGGGCCTCATGGCAGCCCCTCATCTGTCTTTCCTCAAAATGTCAGGGTCTCACCTCCTTTCCTTCTCACTCTATTCACTTTGCTAAAGATGACATCCATGCTTATGGCTTCAGCAAGGATGACTCAAATCTGTATTTATAACATGAATATCTCTCTAGAGTTCTTGACCCACATTTCAAACAGCCTCACAGAAATCTTATTTGTTCACCAAACTATACATGTGAGAGAAAGAACACATTACCTTTCCTTCAAAATACTACCACAGAGATTATCGATCTCTGTTTTCAGTTTTCAAGTGGTGTCACTCCCTATCAGTCCACAAGAAGGCATTTGAACTATGAATTCATCACCTAACCTTGGTTCTTATCATATCTAATAACCAGGTTTCTTTGACTCAACCACCTATGTACCACTCAAACCTTTCTATTCCTCCCTGGCTTCCACTTCTTCTTTGGTTCAGTCTATCACTCCTCATTTGAACTCTTAAAATCTCTTATCTCTAGTGGTACCACCTTCAAACCATCCTTCATGTTGTCAATAGTGTGAACTTTCTTAAATGCAAAACTAAATAGATTACCCCCATGCTTAAAATTCTTGAATAATTTCCCATGACCTGCTTGCCTAACTTATGCTACTTAGAATGACATGCAGGACCTGCCCCACCTACCTCTCTGAAATCTTATCCACATATGTGAGACTTACCCTTCAACACACTGAATTATTTCCCCAAGTTTAGCTCCAAAAACTAAATTACGCCTTTGGGAAGCATCTTTTACCTTGCACATATTTCTCTGACACACCAGAGCCCTTTCATGATTCACTGTTTCCATCTGCTTCCCCAATGGACTGAGAGTGCCTTGAGGAGGGTTACATTCTACTCCCAAGTGTGGCTCATGCTGGATATTTGCTCCAGATTGGTTGAGTATCAGATAATCTCAAATTGGCATGTACAGATATTGAGTATCAATAAGAGGAAGTGACTAAAATAAAACCCCACGCTTTTCTACAGTTGGTGTTGAGTGCTGTTCTCACCATGATCCATGCCCTTCCAATATTATTTATATCAACCTAAGCAAGATACTTTCTTCTTGGACCCCAATTTAGTCATCGGTGGAACAACTATCTCCAGGGAATCATTTAGCTTTGATAATTGCTTTAGCACAATGGGTGAGTTCAGATCTCCATTTTATCATTGGGCAGGTTACTTAATTTCTCTGTTTCTTAGTTTCCTTTATCAGTAAAATGGGGGTAAAATAGTAATTCAATTTATAAAGTTCTTATGAAAACTAACTATGTTATATATATATATATATATAATATGAAGGCATTAGAAGAATACCTGTTCCATGCTTAATATACAATATTTGTTAGCTATTGTTATATTCTATATGGTCTGGAGCCAAAACATTTGAGTCCTTCTACAACAAAGTAGATTGGCAAAGTTCAGTTAACTGGTTGTTTTAAGACAATAGCTGAGGAATCGGTTTTCCTTTGGTAAATGTAGATATTATTTTTAGTATATGGTTAGTTTTCTAAATCATCCATAGGTCAACATAAATAAGGCAAAACCCCCATTATCCAGTAATCATGTATTCAAGATAATTGTCAAAAATAATGACAAGTACATATTATATATAGGCAGGGTTTTTTTAAAATTATTTGTTGGCCAAGTTTAAACTCTAAATGTATTGCTAATTTTCTCTCAGTTAGGTCACTATAAGCCAGTTTTGAAAGTTAAGGAAATGCCTAATATTTTCTACATTACTTGGATGAAAATTTCTCAAACTTTAGCAAAAACTTTTTCTCCCAAATCTGTGAAGTATGTGTTCCTGAAAAAAAAATAGGAAAAAGAATGTTAAATTATAGCAATGCTGCATTTTTATAATTTCTAGATTCATGCATGTTCTTGATGTTTTTTTTCCCCCTTTGGATATTAAGATGGCCAAATGCTCATCTTTGAAGATATGATGAAATTACATAGAAATGGCACACCTCCCACATCTAATCAAAAAAGCAAAAATAAAATGTCATTCAACACAATTACACCAGGCTATGTGCCAGTGCATCTAGAAATTCCCCATCTTCAAACCTGGCAATGCGTTTCAAGTGCCCTATACAACAGAAAATCCAGGCTCTCTTTGCCAGTGCTGTCCATGCCAGTGTGTGTTCAGAAAATCTAACCTGTATTTCTCTTTCATTTGTAAGTCACCAAATGTTGATTTTACCTAGCTGGTGGATCACTGAGAAATATTCAAGTTGTTTTATGATTCTTTTAACTAGTCACTACCCCAACACAGAAAGCTATATTTTGCCTGCAACAGACAAAACTGAACATTGCATTTTGGATCAGAGTTAGAAAATGCTGCCTCAGTGCAACTCAGCGTGCTTCCAGATTGTGAAGTTTAGGTTCTCCTTGCCCCTGCAGAGACAGAAGAGGAATAGAAACCCTGAAGAAGAAAATAAAACATCATGAGTGTCCACCTTGATCTCTACAAGAGCAGTTAACCATGGCTTGTCCTGGGAGGTAGTGTGGCAGATAGTTGGTTTTCTTTGTTTGTGAATGTTGGGTTGTTCTTGGCAGGAGGGGAGGGATGGGAGCTACGGGAAGATGAAGGGAGATCCAGTGAACAGCTGCCTAGTTAGGATACTGTGGGGTGCTGCTTGTGGACTCCTGATGGGTACTCTGGGCTTAGATAAGCAGAAGAGGTGTCAGGTGGCAACCAAGTCAGGATGAGCCTCCTGCAAGCGCTAAGTGCCCGAGGCAGCTCAGGAAACCAAGAGAGGCTGCCAGAAATGGCAACTTTTTCCTTGTCAACACAATCACAACATGAAATGCAGCTGAGTAACTGGTTGCAAATGGAAGATCATGCTCCACTGGAGTCTGTGATATGGGGCACAAAACAACCCCCAACTCTGCCTATTCCTCACCACAGGAGTGCCTTAACTATCTGTTTGTTGAATGCCAACTCACTAGCACCATTCAGAAAGAGCGAACTACAACCACGTCTGCTTTTAAACACCAAAGAAAAACACTGAAGACTAAAGAAAGCGCAAAGCAGAAGAGCCCCTGAATACCCCTAGGCTTCCTGTGATTGTCATTTTGAAGGATTGTTATTACTATATCTTGACGCCAGTGGACATATTGAACTTCTTTCCTCAGTTCCATTGGTGTCAGCAGGATCAAAGGTGTGTATGTGCATCTGTGTCTGCACAGGCATGGCAGGAGGTGAAGGGATGAAACAGGAAGAGGGGAGGAAAAATGGCAAGTGAAGAAGGAATGAAAGATGAAGGTGGATGGAAGCCTGATTTGAGGTTATATGGTTCTTGAAAGATGGATCATTCTATAACACAGTTCAAAGAGGGAGTCAGCACACATATCTCATTCAAAGTCATCTGTCCCTGACGAGTTACATTCTCTGAGTTTATTGGAGGGAATAAGAACCCCATTTACTGTAGGTAAGACTGATCCCAGGAAATGACAGTATTGGGCAAAAACAAAGCAGAACCCTCACATCAACTTTCAGAGCTGTAACTGCAGAGATGAGTCTTAACTCACTTTGCTGATGACATTTATTTGTCCAGTGTCAAGCACTGAGATGAAACTGGGGATATAAAAATGAAAAAGGCATAGGCTAATGGGGATGTAGATGATCTCCTTTATAATACAATGGGTGTGTCTGATTGAATGTTGAAGAACACAGAGCTAACGAGGAAGCATTAAGGAGCAGTATTAAGCTTGACCTAAGGGAAAGGGCTACTTACTCTCTGTGGGATAAAGCCTTAGTCTTTCTAAAGTACACTTCAAGAATATTGGGAAGCAGGTTGACAAAGACAAGGGGCAGGGAGTACCAGGGAAAGGAATAATCACAGCTGATACTTACATGCAAGTCTGAAGTAAGACCTGGCCTAAGCAATTGACATACTCATGAGTTAATACTCATTTAACTGTACAACAGCCATATCTGAGAAGTAATATTATCATCCACTTTCCTGCTACACAGATGAATAAAAGGTGACTGGAAAAGTGTCAGGGACTTAAGATTAAAGAGTTAATAAGGGACAGAACTCGAATCTTACCCCAGGCAGTCTGAGTTGAGTCAAGGCCCTTATGTACAATCATATACTGCCTCTTCCTGCTAGGAAAAAAAAAAAAAAAAAGAGAGAGCGATATGAAGGTGTTCTGATGTCATCAGTTTAGTTCAACCAGTTTATCTATTGTGGGTCAGATATCATACTAAGTGATAATATCACAAAGATGAATATGGCTCAGATTTAAGCACTCTGAAGTACTTTAAAAAAGGGAGAGAGACATTTAAATAGCTAATTCAATTATAATTTGGAATAATGTTTAGCTATATTAGCTGATTTTGTTTTATTTCTTGTCATTTCTTTCACTCTGTGTCTCTTTTCCCATCCAAACTAGATATCAGAACTTTTTTGAGGTCTTATTACATGGACAATTAACATGTAACTGATCATTTATTTCATATAACATTTTAACAAAGTCTAGGGTCTAAGTTCTAAAGGACCTAGATTCAGGAAGCAGAAGTTAAACAGGTTGACAAAGACAAAGGCTGTGGAGGGGGTGGGGTGTTCTAGAAGAGGGAATAATCATAGCTAACACTAACATGACTTACAGTAACTCATTTCACTGTACTTCAGATATATCTTAGACGTAATCTTATCACCCAAAATCTAGGGTCTAAAGGATCTATGGTTTATATAAATAGCAGATTTGGAAGAACTCAGCTGGATGCTGGAGCTGTGCAGACCTCCTCCTTCAGCCCATTCCAGCCATCACTCTCTCAGGGAGATGAAGTTTCCCTAGTCTGAGAGGAAAGGAAGGAGAGAAGCAAAAAGACTGGGAGATTGTGTGAGTTACTGTAACAAGAGTTTTGGAAAGGTCCAACAACAGAGAAGACTATATCTTGCTCCTTGGGCAACGTGGCTACAGGAGTCTGGCGTTTGGAAGACAGTTCTGAGGGGAGAAACAAATTTGGTGTCATCAGTATGTGGCAAGTATTTAGAGGATGAGGCTGGATGAGATCATCAAGGGAGAACCTTGGGAGGCAGTAGGTCTCATGTGACCTTTTGCATCCAGGTCAGGATGGAATCACTAGAGGTGTCTTTGCACCTGGGCCTGAGATGTCCTCACAGATTTTCCTGGAACCCAGTTCCCATATTTTCTATTAGAAGCTTCACAAGGGCAGTAATATTAACTTTTTGTTCACTATTATATTCCTAGGCCCTACAATAATGCCTGGGACATAAGTAGGTGCCCATAAATTGCTTAATGAATAAATTAATATGCTCTGCAATTCATGGATTGGCTCACAGTTTATTAACTCATTTTCAACAAATGACTACTCTTTGCAGGCACTGTTCTAATTGCTTGGAATATATCCATGTAAAAGAAAAAAAGACTCCCACCCTCTTGGAGCTGATATTTTATTAGGAGAGACAAACAATAAACTCTGAGCCAGGATTATGAGTTCCTGTAGAGTATGTTTCCCTGCAGGATCCAACTGAAATCACCCTCCCTGGGACTTTGCCTAAAACTGTCTCCTGCTTGATGTCTTCTCCTTACTGCTCCTGATCCCCATTCTCCTTCTTGGTTTCTTCTGGGGCCACTTTCTTAATAAATCGCTTACTCACAAATGAGCCGCTCAGGGTTTATTTCTGGTGAGCCTGACCTAAAATATGAGTTTTACTAGAAATTAAATTTATAGAAAAAAAGAAGCTTTTTATTTTTCCTTTTTATATCCCTGAGGTTACAGCTTCTGCCTGGTACCTGCTGCAAAAATAATGCAATAAATGCTATCATCAAAATTTGCACAAAGAAGCAGCACATGTCCCTAGAGGAAGAACTGGAAAGAGTTTCTCGGAGAATGAGTAGAAATGAACTGTGTGAAGCTGGTGTAAGTCCTGCAAAGGAGAAGGGATAGGTGGGACAAAAGTGCAGGAATTACAGGTGCACGCCTGGATCAGTATGTTTGCAGGAGAAAATGGTGGCACACAGGTAGATAGAAGTACGTCTAGGGGTGCTAGAACAAATAGATTGTATGGGATAGCCCCATTAGGGGTAGATGGAGTAGCTGGAAATGATACAAAGTGGGCAAAGGGACCAATCACAAGAGTTTAACAGGTTAAGAATTTGAATTGTTCCTAAAGGTGTTCATGACCATGGATATTAAGTTTTGATTTTTAATTAGGTCATACAGGTACAAGGTACAACGATTGAAAGTATAGAACATTTATAATTAAAAAGAGAGTCTCTCTCCCTTCCTTTCCTTAGCCATGGAAAGCACAGATAACAAATTTCCTGATAATCCCTTAGAATATATGCTTTGTATATAAATGCAATATTATATATTACATGTAACCCTTTTCTGTTCACCTGATGCTATGTCATGATGAGCCCTGCATTTTATTCAGAGTTTTAAGTAGAGGAGTGATGTGGTCAGTTTAATGTTACTGTAACTGCAGTATACAAAATAGATGGGAAGGGAAACACAGGAGGAAATAATCAGTTTATGACATAAGATAGTAGCATATAATAGAGAGAAAAGGAAGACTCTAAAACTAGCTCTTTTCATGAAATTACAGTCTTCAAATGGCACATATTAAAAAAACCAATGACAGCAAATGTTGGCAAGGATATGGAGCAAAAGGAACTCTCGTACACTACTGGTGGGAATGCAAACTAATCCAACCACTATGGAAAGCTCTATGAAGTTTCCTCAGTCTACTAAAAATGGAGCTACCATATGACCCAGCAATTCTACTCCTAGGGATATATCCAAAGGACACAGAAACACTGATTCAAAAGAATACCTGTACCCCTATGTTTATTGCAGCACTATTTATAATTGATAAGATTTGGAAATAACCCAAATGCCCCCAAATAGATGATTGGATCAAAAAGATGTGGTACATATAAACAATGGAATACTATCCAACAATCAAAAAAGATAAACTAGAAATCATTTGTAGAAACATGCACAGAGCTATAAGAGATTCTGCTCAGTGAAATAAGTCAGAAGGCAGAAGAAAAATACCAGATGGTTTCACTTTTAGGAGGAATATAAGGGAACCAAATAAGGGATCATGAAAAATAATAATAACAATAAAAATATCAAATCACCAAATAACAAAAACAAAAAGACAAAGACAAATCAGAAGAACTTTGTGGAGGGCAGGGAGAGGACTGCGATTAGGGCAGAAAGAGTACAAAGGACTGAGATGATGGTGCACTGGTGAATTGGTGGTGGGAATTCCATGGGGACTACAAATGATGTAATATTTACATACATAAATAAATAATAAAAAAGAAATTTCAGTCTTCAAATATTTATTGTATGCATCCCTTCTAAAGACCTTAGAGTACCTTTATCCAAATTCCCAAATGATATTGAGGCCATCTAAGAAAAGATAAGAAGATGGGTTGGACCTAGTCACTTGTTGCTTCTTTTTTATTTACCAGATTTCTGGTTTATACAAAGGATATTATGAACTTGCAAATTAACAGGTAGATGAAAACACACATAGGGTGAGATCACAGATGTAGGAGCTCTGTTCCCTTAGATTTTTGGAGCCTAGTATAGTGGCAGGTGGAAGCATTCTGATTCATTGACTGATAATGAATCCTTTTGGATTCTTATGGAGGCTTCATTATATAGGCATGATCAATCAAATCATTGACCACTGATGATTTAAAATTGTATTGGTTTATAATATTGTATACACTTCAAGTATATTTGTTATATATCAACATCTATATCTGCTACAACATCTATATATACACTAAAAATCTAATTCCATCTTTTACCTTAATTGACCTTTTTTACCCAATTTACCCTCCCTCCACTTCTTTTTGCTATTCACTAAAAATTTCATTGTTTTATTCATTTCTTTTGTTTTTTTCATGTACAACATATGAGTGAGTTCATACAATGTTTGACTTTCTTTGACTTATTTTATTATGCATAATACTCTCTAGTATTATGCAACTCTCATGTTGCAAATTGTAGAATTTTATCTTTATGTGTAGCTGAGTATATATTTCCTTGTGTCTATATATCACACCTTCACTATTTAATCAGCTGTCAGTGGGTGACTTACATCTAATAAATAAAAGAAGGTGAGAGAGATAGGATATCTCTTCTATAATTAGGTTACAAAAGATTGTGACTCTCATCTTTCTGGCAGATTTTCTTTGCTGCCTTCTAGGCTTGTGTGTTTTGATGAAACAAGTGCCACGTTGCAGAAGAGGTTCATATAGCTAGGACCTGACAGTGACTTTCATCCCATAACGAGCAAAGAACTGAAATCATCAGTACAATATCTGAAAGGAATCAAAATCTGAAAGGAATCAAAATCCTACCACTGACTGAATCATGAGAGTGAACTTGGAAGCATACCCTTCCCCAATCCAGTCTTTAGATGAGAATGCAGCCCCTGGTCTAAAATCTGCTTACAGTCTTGTAAGAGACATTGAAGAAAGTCCAACTGAGCTTTGACTGGATTCCTGAGCTTTGACTGGATTCCTGAGCCATATAAACTAAGATAGTACATCTACATTGTTTTAAGCTGCTAAATGTTCACATAATTTGTTAATATCATTAGCTAAGTAATGCAAAGGTGTTGCCAGCAAATCACTTTTTTCAAATCACTTCAACTTATTTACAAAAATCAATGTTACACCATTAAACATAAGATGCAACCTTCTTATAAACTCAACAGGATAACTTAGTAACTCAAGTGCTAACTAGATGGTACATTTGACTGGATTGAGATGCCAGTAGATGTAGAAATTCAGTCCTCACCACTACTGCCTCCTGTGAGTTTCTCTTAGCATATTTTTCAGGACTTGCCCCATGGTTCAAGATCAACTTGAGGACACTGGCATTACCACTGTGACATAAACAGAGAAGATACTAGACTATTTTCTGGAAGGGTAATCACAGAAAGAAAAAACTGTCTGAAACTCTAACTTTTCTAGATATAACTTGAGGACTCAATAAGAAACAGGCAAAATCTCTAAATGGGAAAAGAATATAGGGTTTGGGAATTATGTATAGTTAACCCTGGCAGATATTGCCTACAAGGAATCCTAGTTTATTTGGAGGCAGGCAAGATTAGATAGTCTCAGAAATTTTTCTTTTTTTTTGTCTTCCTCTTAGTCCAGATTTCGACCTGTCTTCACTTGATACTGATAAGTACAAACACTGACCTAGGAGATTTGGAATGATTATAAAGAAGTGGCACTTAAAGTTTCTGCTCTTAATGATACATTAATGGTGAAAACAGGACACACACATTAAAAAAACCTGCAAGTATCAGAGTCCTAATGTTACAGGGCAGGAAGAGGCACACCCCAAAACCCCCAAACCTGCCTGCTCTAAATAGGTTCTGCTATGGCCGCATCAATAAAAAACATATAGACCTTTAATGGAAAGGAACTTTAATACAATCAGTGTGTAACACAGAAAAGACAAAGAATACAGTTTTTAAATCAAGGACCCAGAGTTACCCATTCTCTTATGGGTAAAAGTCCACCCGGACAAATTGGGGACACTTGGTGGGGAGGGAAGAGGGGGAGGGTTGAGGGCAGACAGGAGCACGGGGGACTGACGTGATGGTGCACTGGTGATATGGTGATGGGGAATACATGGGGATTACAATTGATGTCAAATATATATAAGTAAAAAAAATGTTAATAAAAAAAAAAGTAATAATAGTCCACCCAAACAGGATTGGCCCAAAGCAAGGCCCAAAAGCCTGTCACAGTGTAAAGTGATTTCTGATAGAGAACCATAAAGAAGGGCCAGAAACATTCAGACAAGTCTGGGAAGAAAAGAGCAAAATCAAAATCAAGATTAATGCTGCCCTTGTTAACCACCCCGCGGGTCTCTCACCCACATCTGTTTCAACCAGTCCAGGACCAAAAACCAAGTGCATCTTCTTCACATGTCTTTCTGCTCCATGTGCCTTTCAGGACTCTTCCTTGCTCTCCATCCTACTTTCTTCCTTCCCAAGTCTCCTCCCCAGCTTCTTCTCCTCCCTGCTCGGATCCACCCTCCTTTGGTTGGGGCAGGGAGCCTGGAACCTCACCTTTTACCTGGGCACCACCCTGTTACATTAACTTCATAAAAGGTAGTAAACATACAGTGTTTAATGCTTACATACAAGTAAGTTTCTCAGATCACAGCAAGTAAGATTGCTTACTTACAGCAAGATACCAGGCATGAAAAATGAAAATATTCATTTAAAACTTCTCCTTAATAAAAATAAATCCATCTGTGGCCTCTCTCCTCCCTGATTAGTGGGAAATTTAATAATAGCCACTATTGGGCCCTTCTCTTTCAGGATGCCTGCAGATTTCTACCTGAAAGCTGGACAGATGGCCTTTAACATCGAGTGCTGTGTAGCTGTTGCCAATTCCTCACTGTCCAGGGATGCAGTGACTCTGAACATGGAGTATGTAGGGTCAGAGAACAATCAGGTCTTTCCACCCTCCCACCACTGTGATGATGGACACCTGTGGTGCTGCGAGCATTCCAGGGTGGGCATGCGCAAGTGGGCGCACCTGAGTTGGACACGGGGCTAAATGGGTGGCGTCATGAGGACGCCAGAACCACAGGATGACAGTACCGTCCAACAGCGAGAGCACCAACGAGCAGCAACAGGAGAAAGCAGCGAAGAGGGTGAGATGCCAGTGGAGAGGGCTGCCAGCCTCCCAGCCCCCCGGCACCCCTGCCTGCCATGTACCTGGCCACCTCTGACAATAAAAAGCGTAAAAGCCACCGAGGACTTTGAGACTCTCCTTCCTTGACCTGTCTGCCCAGAACCATCCCGAACCTACCCAGTACCACCTTTCCTGCCGCTACAGAGTATCAGTTTAAAGTGGATATTGTAATCTCAGGGGCTTCAACTAAAGGCGAGAACCCAGAATGCAGACCTTCACTGCCTATCACTTACAGTGCTCCTTGCAGATGTGTATGTTGAATCTTAATGATGCACACCTGAAACTTATATAGTATAATGTTGTTACCTCAATAAAAAAATGTAAAAAAGGAAGAAAAAAATCTCACTTGCTTTTTTAAAGACTCTATTTCTTTCTTTAAAACTGAGGGTAAATACATTTATGTTCCAACATTACATTACATTCATGAATAGTAATACAGGCGGTTTTCTCTTGAATACATTTCAAAACAAGATCTCATGTGTTTCTTCTCAGAAATAGGCTAGTTGGGAATCCTTGTGCTAAGGTGCAAGATGAGGCACTTGGGACATTAAGAGATTCATCTTTGCTCACAGCGGGTCTGCAGCCAAATCAGGATTAGAAAGGAGAGTTCACGGGTTTTAATCATGAATATAAAGAATCAGTGTTCTTTATGTTGTGCTGTGACTGCCATAAAAATAGTTGCCAATGGATAAAATCCAAATAGACATGCATAGAGAAATAGTACTGATTATGAGCCACCTTTTACTTCAGGTGGATCATCTCTAGTTGGCAAAGGGCTGTGTACATGTCGGGGAACAAAAGCCAGCAGAGAGCGGAGGTAGGGGTTTGTATTTAGTTGATAGGATGGTTTCTATTGTACCTTTGTTTTTAATATTGGATCTCTGCAAATGTATGGATACAGCACAGAAACATCTATTACCTGTTTCTGAAACATCATCAAAAGCCCCATGGGCAGCAGAGTATAATGCAATGTGCCAACATGACAAGTGTGAAGTGTGTCAAGTCAAAGAACACTATAAATCCTCTATTCAATTCTCAAAGAATATGATACACAAATGTCCATTCATCTTGCTCTTGCACTTCTACCATTTTCAAAGACGGTGTCTGATAGGCTAGTCAGATTTCCATCCATGCTGAGCTCCTGAGGGCGAGACTCATTAGCCATGTGGCCATCTCTAAAATCATTATATCCAAACACTCAGGGAAAATAGCAACCCGAGGTAGCACACTATGCCTTGCTGCTATCATTTGTCAAAAACTGGCACCAGTTAGAAATGACACAGGATAACTAGTCCAGAAGCATCTAGAACAAAAAAGAATGATTCATCACTGAAGACAGGGTGAAAACACACTCCTGTCCATACACTTACGAATTATACCAGGCATGAAAACAAGTACTGGTCCATATTCTTAAGGTCTGAAAGAAAAAATTCAGGCATGCCATAGGAAAACAGATTATAGAAATCATACAAGAAAAAATTAAAAGCATTATGCTGTCTCTATATTTGCTGATCATTGGAACTGGTTTTTCTAGGAAAAACAAAAATATCAGGGGAAACTCAGTATTTGACTACAGAAAAACAGATGCCTTATTCCTCCCACTAATATGGTAAAATTATAATTGAAGAGAAGGGGAGGGGCATTCCAGAGAGGGAAAGGGGCCAGCTCATGAAGGGCTGGAATGATGACCAAAAGGAAGAGATGCTCTCAGACTGGAGAATGGGCAATACTTGAAAAATAGCTAAAACTTATGAAGTGATCATTAGGTACAAAGTCTTGCTAAACCTTTCCCATGTATTATCTCAGTTTAATCTCATAAAACAAAACACAGATGGTGCTACTATTATCCCATTCATTGATGAGAAAAAGGCACTAGAAGGTTATATAACTTCAAGGTTAAATACATGCAGGTGGTCTGTTCCCAGGTTCATATGGGTAACAAGCCACTAGCTTTCAAATTTGTTCTTGAATCAGAATGTCCCAAGGGGCTAGAAAAACTTAGATTGCCGGTCCCAGGTCCAGAGTTCTTGATTCAATGGTTGAGATATGAATCTTGCCTTTTAACAAGTTCTTAGATGATGCTAATGTTGCTGGTCCAGGGACCACGCTAGGAACCACTGCACTAAGTTATGCTGCCCTTTTAACAGGCGAGCATTCTAATTTGAGAGGAATGACAAAAACAGTTGTACAGACTAGAAACACATCAACTCAAGTAACAATGAAGAAACATACCTAACTATGGCAATCCACTTTTTCAAAAAAGCATCACAGTCAAGACTTAGAGTGAGTATTGTAGCATACAGACAGAGATGCCACCCTTTTTATATATAAAGGATAAAGTTTGGGGGACCTACAAAGGAAGTAAGAGCAAACACAGGAGAACTAAAGCAGACAGCTGCTCCAGTAAAAGCTACTGGAATACATTCACTCCAAGTATGCTTAAGTCAAAGGGAAAAAGATGAAAAGAATAAATACTTTGATGAATGTGCATCCATAAACCAGTAAGCTTTATCTATAAACCCTCCAGCTGTAGCTACATCTCAGCCAGATTGCTAGAAAAAAAGCTACTGAGCAATGTGGGCAATCTTTTCCAATTCCATATCAAAAATCTGAGAATTTCAGTTAACTTTACGAAGTCAATGGAATCCATTCTTTGGAATGTTTAATAAGAGTCAACTGAGACACCCAAGAATATTATAATCTTTGACCATAAACGGTATATTTAAATAGGTATTTAGTATGTACATACACGTTTTTCTAAATGCAAAATATAACACGTAATGCTTCCTATAGTAACTAAAGTGTCCCAAACTGGTTCTATTTTTATTGTTATCTCACTTCATAAATACTTTTGACATAGAAAAGAATGTGCAAAAGAAAATCAACCAAATACTCATTATTAGACACCAACTATGGCAACATTCAGGGGACACAAAGAGTTTGGAAATCATGATTGCCATGAGAAAGATATTAACCTAATTGGAAAGATTTTATATTTTTGTTTATATGGTTAAACACATCTTTGTCTTCCAGAGTGTTTAGTCAATCATCTGTATGCAGCAAATCCAGAGGATGGTACAAAACATCCTCCTTTCTTTTCCCATCAAATGGCACAAAACATCCTTCTTTACTTCTCCCATCAAATCCCCTTAGGAGTCCAGGCAGATCCTCCCTTGATGAAGAAGCTGATGTCACTTTCCCTTTGGATAATTGAGAAGGGGTTAAAAGTATCAATGAAGGAGGACAAAACTGTATATACATAAGTGTGTGTATACATATGTATGTATGTATAGAGAGTCACAAGGTCAAATAAGTACCATTTACATTCTGCAAATGTAAGTACATGTGAACTTAGAAATCAAAGTTATCACTGGAAATTGTAGTATCCATTCTCAATTATGGGACCTCAAATTTGAAAGAAGGATGAAAGATAGCAATTAGGGAGGAAGATTCCAGAAGGAGGGTGCTTCTAAGCAAAGACTTGAGAGGGAGATTGTTGGGCTAGAATAACTGCTCTGAAGAAGGCAGTAAGTACAGTGATGTTATGGGGACAGCAAAGATCCAAGTAGGGAAGACACCTAGGACAACCACCGCAGACTAGAGAGGAAAGGAGTAGTTTCATCAAGGGTGACTTTTACTACACAAGCATTGAAGTCTTTGAGGAGTATCATAAACAAAGTAAGAGTTTAAGCAGACAAGATGGCAGCATTTTATAGGATATGTCTGAGGAGAGAACATCAGCTAGGAAACTACTGTAACAACCCAAACATAAAACAAGAGCCAAACCTAAAGTCAGACCAGCCAGATGGTAAAGAGATGACTGAGAGAAGGGAAACTAAGGAGAAATCCCTGTTTTGGCTATGACTTTGGCCAAAGAAGGAATAGTCAAGTAACGATGTCAAATTTTTCCGTCACAGTATCTGGTGAGGAACAGCAACCGAGGCCCAGAGAGTTAATCACTTACCCAGGCTCACATTTTGCCAGTGGCAGGGGAGAATTAGGTATCTGGAATTTCAGCTCAGCCCTTCTCCTTGTGTATCATACCACCTCGTGCATGTTTCTTCTAAACCTTTTGAGCCTTGACATGACTCTCCAAGGTAACTCCACAACTATGTGGTACATCTTTTAACCACAACAAAAGAGCAAATATTTTTCAAGCTCCATGTTTTGACTAACATGGATGCTTTTATAAGACATGTTTTATTCTGAAAATCTTAATGTGATTATTTCTAAAGTCATGACTACAGATTTCTTTCTAAACACAAACCACCTTCCCTAGATAAGATCAATCTCTTCCAACTACTCATTCATTGTTCATTGATTCTAGAGGTGTTTGGAGCAAGTTTTTGAGAAGCAAGTTTCCTCCATCTTGGCACTTGACCATTTTAGGGCAGTTGATTCTTTGTTGTGGGGCAATCCTGTACATTGTAAAATGAGCGACCTGGCCTCTGCCCACTAGATGCCAGCAGCAGCCTCCACCCACCCCAGTTGCTACAATAAAAAAGTTTCTCCAGGCATTGCCAGATGTCCCCTAAGGCACAAAATCATTCTTAGACAAGAACCAGTGCCTTAGAAGTATGTTTAGAAACTTATATTAATTAAGATATACTTTCCTCCTACTGGGAAAACTAAGTCCTGTGTCAGAATGGTGGTTTTCTTGCATAAGTGTTTGGGGAGAGGGAGTCTTGGTGGGTGGGGGAGTTTAGAAAAGATTAGAAGGATAATACTCAATCATCAGTTACCAAGCTTCACTTCAAACTCTGTCCTTAACAAGATGTCACCACCTCCAGAGCCCAATGGAAGGTGATTCACTTACAAAGAGGATCCAGCCGTCTAGTGTGGTCTTTAAGAAGTAGATGACACCAAACTACTTTCCATGAACCCATTCAAGTCAAATAAATTATTTTTAACTGTTTAGAAGGGAATCATTTCTCTTGAAACAACCACCTTCAGCAAATTTCCATGTGTAGCTTACAAACCTGACAAAAGAGGGGACTCACAGATGGGGACAGAGTTGAACTCCCTGTCACGAAAGGCCCTGGTCTATTGGCCCCAAGGAAATGGCCCTTTATCAGAGAAGGACATGGTCACTACTGCAACTGACCATCTACCCCAGTCAGGCCTGCGAGTGAATAAGAAAACTGATGAGACATAATGTGCCATCGACATCAAATTCTCTAACTTCATCTTCCAGATTCATCAAGACTTGAGTAAAGAAAAAGGGACCTGTTACATTTAATCCTAAACTGACAAGACATTTATATTTATGCAGCAAGAAGTTACAACTGCCAACCAGGCTCCTGTCTTCCTTAAGTAAAAGCTTCGTGTCAGCTCTTCTGTTTACTCAATCGCAGGCTGGTTTCTGGTCTCACTTGCTTTTCTATATATTTATATTGAAAGGATACATTCTCAGCAGCTTTTAGGCCCTTAACTGCATTTCAAGAGGAGACCAAGCCCAATCACTGTTACTTAATTAACACAATTGTGAAGACTTCAATCTAGCTATACAATAGCTTTCCTGACCTTGCAGAAGGAGGCACGACTTCATTATTGAGTATATTGTTTCCTATAAACATATAAAACCCTACAATAACAATCCCATCAGCCGAAATGAAGTTATCTGAGAACAGAATTAAACTCTAAATGACCTTTTGCTCTACTCCGTAGCCCCCTATTAATAATTTCTAATCTAATCAGTGTGGATAAATGTACTGAGGCTGGTCATGCCAGGCACAGGGCCAGCCCGGCCAATTGCCGTCCATCTGATTCATTCCAGTCCAGGGCTTGTCTGGAAAAGACGCATCCCTCGCTGAGAGGCCACTGCCTGATTTCCTCTTTTGTTATCTTTTAGCAGCAAAGTCATGTCCTTGTAACTGATAGACACGTTTCTTTGTAAATAACCCTGGAGTGACTGATAGAGCTTTTGCCAGACAAAGGCAGCAAATAGCAAAGCATTACTCATGCCAAGCTAGAGAGCACTGTGTCACAGCTGACAAATTTATGGGAGATATGAGCTCACCTCTTGCACAAATATATACTTTCCTGGCAAATTCATCACATGCTTTAATGGCCCCATACTGCATTTGTCAGCTGTCTGTCCCTGTGCCTTGTTGCCTTTGGTTTGCTGTCAAGGATTGTTTGTTGAAATCATCTAGCAGCTCCATTCTTCAGCAGTGAGACCCAAGAAAGATCAATGATGACACCTGTATTGGTAATATTTTACATTCAACTATTTGGCTGATAAATCATTTTAACAATGCTGATATGTTTATTGAGTATCTGCCGGCATCACAATAATATGGAAAGCAATGCCAACTTAAATCTTTGCTTTGTTGGTCTGGATTTTATTTCTTTCTTTTCATTTTCCCATAATTAAATGTGCCACGGAACAGGTTTGACTTCCCTATCTCAATAGTGAACAGATGAAAGCAGAGGAGGTGACCTCGTAACTTTCACTCAGCATTCTGTTTAAAGGAAGGAGAAGAAATGGTTGGTTAGTGGTTAAACTTGGCCGAGGTTGTAGACAACAGAAGGGAGAATTAGTGGGTTTTTAAGTTCTGTTTCTTCCCCTAGCTGTTTGGCACAAAGACGTGTTTGTGACGATCCGTTGAACTCTACAGGAAGTGCACTTTTTTTATATGTATTTTATACATCAATAAAAAGTTATACAAAAGTAGCAAAAGCATGCACATATATTATAAACATCATTTTGCTACCTTGAAGCCCAAATTTCTTTTATAATCCCTTGGTTTCTCCTATAACTATCATATATCAAGCATGAAAATTCTGTTCAACATTTTACAGGTGATTATTTCTCCATACCTCCACCCAGAATCTCAAAAAAAAAAAAATCTTAGGGCTCTCAAATTCCTTAGGCTTTACCTTTTCTGTAGGACACGTTTCCTCATAGACATTCCAAAGTATCTATAAGGGGGGAAAAAAGAGACTAAGGCATTCAAGGGAAGATCAAATTTTCCCTTGATTTTCCATTCAAATTACCTTTGATTCAAGCCATGCTCATTCTATACCTACAAAACCATTCAAGTGAAAATAAAAATATTCAGATGAAAAGTGAAAAATCCAATGATCTGAATTAACAAACACATTGAAAAAATACGTATGTATGGGCTTCCCAGCAACCATTAAAAGACTGTAACTTTCTTGTCATTGGCCAGAACTATATTAGATATTCCTCCATTTCCAAGGGAGTCTGGGAAAGAGAGCATTTAGCTCCTTTAGCTTCTACATCACAGGGAGGTAATGAGATGGCACTTAGGAATGGGTTTTGAATTGGGCAACTAACTCATATTTCTAGCTACATGAGTGAAGCGAAAGTTGGCCACAAGTGAAATGGATATATAGGGAAAGCCCTGGGGAGAATTATTTTAAATTGGTGGTTTCATCCTTGGACGCTCATTGTAATCACCTGGATATTACTCACAGAAATTTTAATTTAATTGGTCTTGGGTGTGGTGCAGGCATCAGTATCCTTAAAAGCTCCCCTAAGGGGTTCCAATACTCAGCCAAGACTGGAGCTTCTGGCTTAAACAGATAGGTATAAAGACTTGTAGGCCCAAAGAAAATTGCTAAAATATTAGCTGTATTACCAGTTATTGTGTTTGTAGATTTGAAGTTGAAGATTAAACAAAGGTTTTTTAAAAAGAGTTTATATTTGGAAAAATGGTATAAGAGCATGGAAAAATTATTACCTCTTGATTTTACAAACACTTGAGTGACAAGTGGGCATTAAACAGAACATGACCAAGTTTATTTTTAAAAAGTGGCACATTGATTAATCAACACTAAGTTTAACGTGTAGCTCTATTAGCATAAAAGGTAGGCAATCTTATACCTATAATTAACTGGAAAACCTTGGCACTCTTATATATTTATAAAATTGCTCCACCACTCCAGCTGTGGTTTCATACAAAGTACAGCCTTCTCTGAAAGTCTCAGTTTTCCCACTTTTAAAATGAGGGTAATTGTTGAACTTAACCTAAAATGCTTGTTCTAAGGAGTGATTGTAATGGTCTGGATAAAACACTGAGTTGAGTATCTGGGACAGAATAAGAGCTCAAGACCATCTTACTCTTGGCATCCCAATTAGACCATTCATTTACAGTATTAGTGTTACCAAGAAGGAGTTAGGAGGAAGCAAATCTAAAAACACCATGGTGACAAATAACTATGATCATAAAACACTTGTGATCAACTACTAGTTAACCATTCAGGCGCCAAGTATTTTAAAGTAGATATAAAATGCTGCTTGAAAGACTTAGGTTAAATATAAAAAAATACTTAACTAGGAAGTCAACAAAATATAACAGATTACCAAAATAAGCAATGGTGTCTCAATGAAGTGACAAATTTGTCACCAATTCTGACAAATTTACATAATTTACATAAGCAATGGAGATTTTTTTTCATCTTTTTATACTAGTGTAAGCCAGGAGTGTGGTGACTAAAGTAACTTTCAACATCCTTTTTAGCTTTATGACTCAATGGTTTCTATTAAAGCTAGAAACCCAGGAAGATGAAATTATTTCAGTTTAGAAGTGATCCTGTTACAGAGTAACCCTGATATAAAGTGGGTTTGCCTGACTGGGTCCTTACCTGCACTTGTAATAAGCCCTAACTGCAGGCACACACAAATCTATAAATGTCCTACGAGTTCCTCCAAACTGGAACCCAACAGCACGCTGAGAGCTGGCTCCGAACGAAGAGAGCCCCCAAGACCCACATGTCTGGTTTTATAGCCAGCCTGGCTGCTTAACACCACCCTTAGGTGTCAGTGATCCACTCTTCGATGATGGCCTTATAGGATTTGTAGATATTGCATAATGTTGGTCTGGAGTGGGGGTTGGAGTCCATAAACCTATTTGTGTAG
Source organism: Galemys pyrenaicus (assembly GCA_019455555.1). Classification (NCBI taxonomy): domain Eukaryota; kingdom Metazoa; phylum Chordata; class Mammalia; order Eulipotyphla; family Talpidae; genus Galemys; species Galemys pyrenaicus. The sequence goes on from JAGFMF010011895.1 coordinate 588,404, forward strand.
TTCATTCAGGACGACCTTTCCCCTTAACAATCCTACCTCACTTCCACTGAGATGATGGGTTTCTTCATGAAATCCGACAACGTAAACTGCATTTCCTCTAAAATGTGAAAATCTTGGCCTGTGCAAGCCAAGCTAGAAAATCACCCTGTCAATTCTGCATCCCTGAGAGGCTGCGGGCACAACACTCAGGCTGCCGGGCATGTCTCCTGGACATGGTTCTTCCTTCCCATCAGGTTGCAGACCACAGCTAGGTCCACACCATCCCAGGTGACTTGGGGGTTTGCACCCTCATTTCAGGCACTCTGCACATAAGAGTCTCTATTATGTCTGGCAAAGAGTTAGTGCTCAATAAGTATTTGTTGAATGAGCCTGATCATTCTCATGAAAAAAAAAAGAGACATCTTCGTTCTTTCGAGCCATTGGGTTTACCATTTACTACACGGCCTGTGGCTTCCAGGTCTGACAAATTTACAGACCCTGGTTATGTCCTTCTCACCCACAAGTTTCAACTGAATACCTGTGGCTGTACTTACAAAAGGTGGCCAGAAAAAACCATCCATTTTGGCAAGTCCCTCTGGTCTGAAAGGTACAAATCAGAACTGTCACCACATTCCGTCTGGCACTCACTGATGGTGCCAACACCTCAAAAGCCTTGCTGGGGTCATTTGTCACCTTGTGAACACACAAACCACTGACAGAAAATGGAATTTCTGAAACAGCTTGAATGACCTGCCTCTATGTAGATAGTAATGATCATTTTCCCCCCATAGTCTTGGGTATACTAATATCAATGGGGCTCCTATTTTATGCTGTTGTCTGCCTTTAAAAGTAAAGCTTTCTTTTGGAAAGTTGGAATTTTCTGAAATGATTTCACCTCCAGTCATTCATCCTTTCCTTCTAATGTAATTGCTCATGGTCTGCATACAAGTCAGCACATAATGAAAGACTCTTTATTATAATTATCATTGTTATTATCATTATTGGTTTTCTGTAGGGTCCCAATTTCTAAGGAATTTGTTATGTAATTCATAATAAGCCCTTAGAGAGAAATCAAAGAGAGTCTTCCAATGAGTATACAGATTAAGAAGTCCTGTTTTAGCTTTCCTGGAAATGGATGCTAGATTTTAAGAACAGTGAGTTTTCCTCAAATCACATGAAATGATCATTATAATCTAATTGGTAGTAAAAGTCAGTCTGTTACACGCTTGTCATTTTTCCCTACTACATTTTTCAAATCCTCACTAGCAGAGTTGGGATTACTTTGTGACTTTCAAGAGCTTAGTTTTTTCTTTCTAGCATTACTGAGGAAGAAATATAGGGTTTTCTGATTGTATTCTTAAGGGATGAATGTGCAATTCATGCCCAACACTACCAAAGAAAGAATCAGAAAATAATTATTCCATTATATCTCCTGTCCCCCCAAACATCTGCTACTTAACATTATACAAAATTATACCCCTTGTTAGTTATTTTTCTCATGTATGAATCTTATCTCCTCATCGGATAAACTCCTTGAGGGGAGTTTATTTGGAACAAACCATAGTTCATTATATATTTTTTTCTGTGTATTCCAAACAGTCCTTTGAGGTTTTTACGGATGATGAAAGTGTAGGAGCTTTGAGTCATTTCTTCCAAATGTACACAGTGACCATATGATGTTTACCCCCCAACTTTGCCTTGAGCATGTCCAGACATAAGTAACACAGACCAGCGTCAATAATCACGGTCAAGAGATTAGTACAGTAAGTCTGGTGAGTCTGGTACTATCAACTGGTAATGTCAGTTACTTGAGGACTCTGAGACTTCTGGAGTCGTCTTTGACCTGAAGAACAACCTTAGCTTTTAATATTAACTTTCAGATGAGCCTGTATCCCAGATACTTTGAGAAATGTGGTGACTTCCATCCTCATCCCAATATTCATTTCTTGTTTAAACTCTAACAAAAGGAGGTATATGTAGTTGACTCTACTTCATTTCCAGTGGTATCTCATGGGGCTTATGTTCCTGCACTGAATAGTACAGTGAATAATTTAAAAGGCAATATTAAACATTACTATTATTAAAAGCCCCAGCCCATAACCCCGGGCAGCCCCAACACTTCACATACTACTATGCCACCATCTCTCCCTCCATCTCCCTTAGAGTGCAATGCTTCCAATTTTTTTCGGTCCCTTATTCCCTCTCTTGAGCTAGTCACACAAGTTTCCACATCATTTCACATAAGGGAAATTCTGTGTCCCTTTTATTTTGCTTCCTCTCTCTAAAACCTGACTGGGGCCGAACTTTACTCCATCAAGGCATTTTGCCAAACAGCAATTAATAGCAACTATATTTTCATCAGCAGGAAACGTGGTTGTTTCCACCCTCTTATTTGGAAGGTTGGAAATCAAGGGGAAGGATGGGCTGAACAGGACTCTAGAAGTAGATTCAGAACATGCATCGCTCCTTGCAGATGGAAAAAGTAGTGAAAGAAGCTGAATAAAAAACAGTTCAGCAACAGTCTCCCTGTCAATTGACTTTAGGCGTTCGATGTTTGCTATCACCCAGGGAACACCGAAGTCTCTATGGACATCATAGTCATAACGATTTCACTTTTCCCAGCACCCAACACTCATACCCTCACACCTGTCGGTAGCCTTGAGCCTTCCAGTCACTATAAGCCGAGTTCTCCAGAAAATTTCAAGAAAATTTCCCTCTTGAGCCAGTTCTATTCATTTTTAACTTATTGTTAGAGTCCAGGTACCTGTAGAGTGTTCAGACTCTGTTAACAATATTGAAGTTCAGATGAATAAGAAGGGTTGCAGAAGAATTAATGTTGGACTCTCACAGTAATAAACTGAGGCATTAGTTTTGCCAACAAGTTTTTCTGCCAAATTTTATTTACAGAGTGTCATCATTTTCCAAAGCATTATTGTTTCCTTTTTTGAATGGATTATACATCCTGACTAGAGCAGGTAATTTGGGGAGGATTTACACATAATAATCGTCTGAATCCCTTCATTTATAAAATTGCACGGTGTTTGGCTCATTAATCGCTGTTGAAAATGTTAATCTAATAAAGTCATTAGAAGCGCTTTTACCTAGTGAATTTAATTGTTGAAATCAAGTTGGCCCCATTCCCAAACATTATCTTGAGCAAACAATCAAACCTAGTGCTATGTCTTCCTCAGAAAGATGCTGGGAAGACACTGCCCATCTCTGGGTTCCCCACAACAACTGGGACTCAGATCAATCACCAACCTGTTCATTCAACCCCATTTGGGCAATTGTGAAATCCCACTGAGGGCATTGACAAGATTCCAAAAGGCAATAAAATATACATAATATAATCCTGGTTTAAAGGATTTAAGCATCTGTCAATGCCCCAGTGACAACACTGGACTTTCATCATTAAGCACTTAGTACAGTTGTGAGCTGGAAGTAAAAGATTAAAAGAATGCCAGGTAAACACTTCTCCACAATTATAGATCTTAATAGCCATCTATTTGGTTTTGTTTTTTCACCTCAGGCCCTGGTTTGAGACCTGGTGGAAGAAATACTCTGTACTGTCCAGAATACAGAGTTACAGTTGCTAAGTCACTTAAAATCTATTCCTAAAGTTGCAAAAAGACAAAGTCACATTTTAGGGAATGAGGACAGAGTGAGGGTACAGTGAATTCCAAGTTGGAATTCAATTTCCTTAGGTAATTATGCATTCGTATGAGCATACTGTGTGTGTGTACGTGCGTGTGTGTGAAGTATTCACAGCTTATTTCCAATTACTCTGTGGTTGCCTAACTAGGCTGAACATCAGAATCACTTGAGAAGCTTTTAAAGATAGAAATGCCTAAAATAACCCCTCTTGTGGGCAAGGAATCTGTACTTGTAAAACAGGTACCCATCTTCCATCATCCTCATCCGGGTATCTCTGATTATTAGCTAGGTTTAGAACTACTATTATCATATTCGTCTGTCACCTCATTCTCACCATCTCTCTGTTGGCTATCTTCCAGTGATTTAGTCACTCCAAATTTCTGTTTTCTTGTTTCCTTTATATTCTGACATGCATTTGAGTCCTACAAACTATTCGGCTTATAAGGGTGCTCATCTTTCATGTACAACTATGATTCTTCCAATTTCTAAAAAGTTGTACTAGCCAGGTAAGTGCAGAGCCAGATAATTGGATGTTATTTATATCATGAGAAAATGTCAACTGCAAATTGGTCAAGCACTGCCCACTGACTCAATGACATGCTCACAAATTCTTCCAAACTCATTCTGAAGCAAAACAGACAAACCTATGGAGTTTGGGGCAATGCCCTGCAAACTGTCAATAACTCCAGCAACTTTGAAAGAAAGAATTTTTCTTTTTTCAGGTAGTTTGGCAAAGAACAGTTTCCTTGTTTAAAGAAGAGAAAGGACTTAAAATGGATTACATACAACTTTAAATTATGTGTTCTTACAAAACAATAGTTTCATGAGCTAACCCTAAATGTTAGTTACAAATGAATCAGAAACATATGGTTGCAACTTTTCTCTAAATACAAAGGAGACTAAAATTCAGGGGAAAGAAGCTAGAGACAAACATTAAATAGATTTTCAAAAGGCATAGATGACTGAGCAATGGTTTAAAATACTTTCCCAAAACTGAAAGCTGTTAGGATTAATCAGAATCTACAGATACCTAAGGAGAATCAGTGTCCAGTGAAAGGTTCTAACAAATTCTAACCAGAAGTAGTTTTCAAACTACAGTCTAATTAAAGAGCACTTGCTAAAGACAGGCTGTAAAATAGATGAAGACATGTTCAAGAAACCCAAAGCTGGACATCCAACAAATTTTAAGTAATTTTTAATAAAAAGAGTGTACTGCAAATTGAATGATAGTTGAACAAATCAATTGTTGCTGAAGAATTTTTCTCTAATTAAGTCCTGATGGGTTTACAATGCAGAAAAGAATGTACTGGGCCTTTGACAACTCCTTCCATTCCCAGTAAAAAGGGAAGCCAGCCCAGAAAATCACTTAGGAAGACCAGGACAACAGATGGTACACCAGAACTAAAAAGTGATCTCAGTAAGTGAGATCTTGGAGGCACAACAATACACTTGTCAGCTGGATACCATAAAACTTCGGTATCTGTGGTGACTAGTCTGACTATTAAAACTCTGTTCCTCTTGAGCCACAGGCCAGTGTGTGTGACTAGTAAAGCCCAATTACAAGCTGGACAAAGCTGTGGAAAGCATTTGGGCTGAGAGGAAGGTTTGCCATTGTATGACTGTTAGCTCAAGCAAGTCAAAATCCCTGTGTTTCAATGCCCTGTAGAGTGAGGGCAACACTCTTCAGTCTGTTTCACATGAGGGTCAAACATAAGGAAAATAAATTATTTTTAAAATGTAAATGGGCTATATTCAAATGAGCTGGTGTTTTGTAGCTTATATTTTTAGGCCACTCTGTTGGATTAAAGATGGCTACAAATTCTTTGATCTCCCTCCCATTGAGAAGAGCAGTGTAGGGTCCTTCCATCTGAAATTGGGCAGTCTCTGTGAATGCTTGACCAATCTAATATGGTGCAAGTGATATTGCTGGTCTCTAGGCCTAAGGCTTTATAAGGCCAGCTTCCACCTTCTATCATTTGATATACTCTTAGAACCTAACCTCCTTGCTTGAGGAAATTCAAGCAGCCTCATTTGAAGACCACTATGGAGAGAAACGTGACCTCAAGTCTACAGCCTTGGTGGAGGTCCCAACTAATTGCTAGCACCAAGTTGCTAGCAATGTGAGTGATCCCTCCTGGATGAGGATCCTCCACCCCTTGACAGAGAGTCCCAACTGATTCCAACTGATTCCCAAATTGCAGAGTCATGAGAAAAATAAATGACTATGGTCATTGCTCTAAATCTATAAATTTTGAGGTGATTGGATATGCAACAAGAGATAACCAGACATTATCTGTATAATAGTTATATAATATAATAATTACATGATGAGAATATATATCAATAATTGTATAATTATTGTGTCATTATTATTAACTGGAATAACAATTTTTCAGTTATTAACCACTATATTCCAGGCACTGTTTTTCTGTGCTTCACCTGCACATTTTTATTAACTTTTAATTATGCATTTATTTGTTTCTTTATTTGTTTTTTGTCTATCCTACTCAATAAACTGTTAAGTTCCATGTGGAAAGGGACTGTGTTTTATTCACCAAAGTATACCAATGCCTAGTATGGTGCCTAGAGTAAAAACAGGCATATTAGAGAGATTATTCTACTATCAGATCATCTTTTCTTTACTAAAATTTCATCAATTTTTTTTCCACGACAAAAGAATCAATACAAACCTTTAAAAGCTCAGGATCAAAAAAAAAGGATTTTAAGATTAAGGGGAATGAGGGCTTAATCCAACAACTCAGGTGAACAAAGTGGCACTAACAGTCTTTGGAAAGCAGAGATTTGAAGGTTGTGCCCAGGTAGGAATCAGTTAGTTGAATTTACCTTCATCATTTGCTGCCTGGTTTTCGTGATAAAAAAATAGTTTAGCCATTTATGAACACAGGCAAAATCTAAGAGAAAGGGCAGCTTGTGGGAAAACTGGAAAACTTTCACAAATTGAGAAAAAATGAATACTGGGGTATTATTTGCAGGCACTCATATTTCTGGGCACCAACTTCTGCCTCACTTGCAGCAGAACACACACATCAAGTGATACTGTCCATGCCATTACTGGCATCAACTCCTAAGGAGGCAGCCAAAGGAGGGTGAGTACTAGATTCAAGGGGAGGATGAGACTCCTCAGATAGGAGCTTGGCTTCCATTCCACATCTGTTATGTCACATGACTGATCGGAAGTACTGGCATCAGCAGTCTTCTTGAAGGTATTGCCACCAATTGGAATGATTTAAATAATCTGGACGGAGCCACAGCTTCATATGTGTGATACAGAGGAGGACACAACCAGACTGTGAGGATGTGGAGTGAAATGAAAAGGACAGTCAACACTGTCCATCAGACCTCAGGTCACTGATGGTTGTGCTGGCACAGTTGCTAAGGGTGAGGTTGATGGGAACATAAATGCTTTAAGCCATATGAAATGAATAATAAATTGGGATTAAACAACAGAATAAACAGAACTAGACCTCCAAATGGTGAATGTTCTGGCTGGTAATGGTCACATTCCATGGACCCCTATTTGTTCTCAGGTTCTGGGAACTCAGTAGCTCAGGACAGAGGAAGTGCAGCACAAAGGGTGTTTTGGGAGGAGAGCAAATTACAGCTGAAAGCTGCCATCTTCTAGCTCAAGTCACCAACTGACACGGTCAAGGATCACATGGTCACGGGTCCATCTGACAGGTGTACTGTGCCAGTAGTGTGTAATGCCAGTGACATGTGGGGATTCCATCCAAACCACACCCTTCCTCAGGGCCCAGGAGGGCAACCCTGGAAGCCCTACTACTCTGGATATTTTGCCAAAAAAAAACATTTAAATATTAACACAGTTGTGGAACATGAATGAGCAAAGCAAAACATACAGGGGTAGCATGCAATTGAGGAAAGTTGCAAGACTCAAGAGAAATCATTATTCTGTCCATCAGGTCAGACAAAGCAATAAATATTCCATTGCAAAATGGATTCAAAAAGAAGAATAAAGCCACTAGTTAAGGCTGGAGACATATTTCCCTAGATGACCTCTAGATAAATGTTAAAAGAGGCAGTTAAAGAGAGACTGTGTGTACAACGTATGTCAATTTCCATTATTTTGATAAACCCACATTGTGCAGCTGGTAGATCATAAATCTTTGGTTTACATTGGGCTATTATTTCATTAGGCCAACCCTTAATGACTCATGGTATTTTGTCATTTTAACGATTCTTTATTTTTCTCACATCTAATTGCCAAATCACTGTTATCAGAGTTTATGGTCTCTGTCTTTATTATACCCTCTTCCAGCCGCTGTCCAAGGTGATGTGAACTCCAGGCTATTGACTTTCCTCAGTCCTCAATGGAGGTTATCATGGAAGGTAAGTTTTTGAAAATCAACAGCCTATGCACAATGCTTCTTCTGGGTGTAACTTTAAGGAATTTAGGAACTGTCTCTAGTTTTGACCTGGAATCACATTGCAGCTTAAGACCCTGTCATTTACATCAAGCTCAAAAATATACATCTTAATACACTGCACTATTTCTTGGACTTTGATGATATCTGCAAGCATGCTGAAAAGAATTTTCACCACCAGATTAGAAATGTTTGGCTTTTTATATTTTAATCACAGACTTCTTTTGTTTAAAACAAGTTCAGGCAGTAGGAAGGAGTGAAATGAGTTCAGATATATTCACATCGTATTTTCTCAGAAGCATTTCTTTTTCAAGAAGCAGTTATTAAGCCATCCACATTAGGCCCATGAAAATGAAAAGATGAGAGTTAATTAATCTCGTCCTAAGAGAAGTGATGAATAGCAATTAAACATTTTGCGTTCCTCAAGGAATTTACCTCCCGACTTACTCCTGATTTCTCAAGGAAAGGAATTACTCTCAGAACATGGAAAATTCTTGGTGGAGAGAGCTAAGGCTGGTGTCTCATATATTCTGATAATCTTTCTTGAGCATGGCATGGGGAAAATAATGGGAATTTTTAGATGCAAGAAGACCTAGTTGCTCATTCAGTTTCTACCAATTGCTGATAATAAGACCTTGGCCAACTTACAGAAAGTTTTCATCTATAAAACAGAACTAATAGAACCATCCTTCCCCATAATGGTCAGTAGGCAGTCACTTATTTCTCCATGCTCTAGAGCCAGCGTGAGAAAGTGGCTATGAGGTTGCAACAAACAACTGCAACACAAGTTACGCTTTTAATATCATACTGCCTTGCATTTTATTTTATAGAATAATTTGAGGCTATGTCTATAACCCTCAGAATGTTTGAATTTATTCAAGTAAACAAAACTAGACCAAATAATAATAAGGTAAAAGTAATGACAACAATGATAATTGATGCTTTTCTAATGGAGAAACTAAGAAAAAAAAATTTGGTTAAATGACCTCAAGTCATTGTGTAGTTGCCTTTCTCACTATTTAGTTAATCTTCAAGGCACCATTAGACTTAACAACAAATGTCTTTATCAGGAAAAATAATCAACAAGTATATTAATTAGGCATTGCTTACACTTTTACTGCAAGTCTAATGATTTGTTGATTTTTAGTGAGATGTCTGTCTTCATTAAAGTCATTAATACTGTAAGTGAATTTGTGCTTGAAATTCCATAAGTATTTAGGAATTACATACATTTTGCTTTTTCTTGGGACCCTTGGGCTATGAACATTTTCCTTTTGCAGACATCTAAGACTACAAACAGAACTCTTTCAGCATTTATTAATAAATGCCTTGCCTTCACTGTTGAAAATGGAAATGAGATAAATAGAAATGTCAGGGACAGGACCATCAACAAAACTTCTTTTTTGCTATTGGTATATATAAGTGCCTTCTGCAGCTGGCCACAAATTAGCAAAGCCAGTACCTGAGGTATGATAAGTATTGACATAGACTGGTATTCAGTCGTCACTAGAAGATATGGGACATATCACTCCCAGGCCTCACTGTTGAGTGAGTACAACTATACTGCCTTTAAAAATGATAGCATATATGTTGAGGCTTTGAGTCCCATGCAGGGTGTCCTTTCCAAGTGATTTCCTTTAAGGGTGCTGGTGGTGGTATGGCGATGATGATCACAGATTTGTTTTTTTGCCCCCTGCTCTTAAGGTCTTTTGTGCTCACAGACCACTGATGGATCCAGGGCTATTATTCATGAAGTCACTGGTACTTCCTTAGAACTCTGACCTCCAACCAGCTTCTTTTAATATACCCAAAAGGTAAGATCCTTAAGATCATCCTTTCACAGAGTATCTCCCAGCAAAATTGTTCTGATATAACAGGAAGGAAAAAAGGAAAAGAGAAAAGGGAGTGGCAGGGACTAGATTTATAGCTTCACCCTAGGCCTACTTCCCCTGACCCCGCTTCAGCCCAGTGTATGTTCATCTCCTTGACTCTTTCAGCACCTGGAGGAACTAAGTGCTACACTGTCTTATCTCCTAGCGAAATTTCCTTCAGCAACTGCTAGACGATAGGACAAGATTGTTGATCCCTATTCAAAGTCTTCCTAACAGATACCACTGGCCCCATGCAAGTCACAGTTTTTATCAAGGCATAAATCTCAGTGTTCTGTAATGATTCCTGTAAATTCACAAATTCTCAGAAGATCTAGAGGTCAGTGGGTCTTAACTCTAACAGAGTTAGTATTCAGCCTAGCAGAATTCCATTCGCCACATCAATACCCTTCATTGGCTTTTATCAATTTCATATTCCATTAGATGAACCAGCACAGAGATCAAGTCCTATCATATCAGTTCATGTCTTATCTACCTAGTCTAAAGACCAACTCTTTCCTTTAGCAGCTTACCATACAACACTCTTGTAACACTGTTTAATATGTCCTTTCTACTTAGACTCAGTTTTTTTCTTTTTAAAGATTTATTTTTATTTATTTATGCATACAAGAGCTGGAGTACAGGCCAGATGTGTATGAGATGAGAAGATTCACCAGAGACAGAGTGGGGAGCAGAACAGGCAAATCTACTGAAATACACAGCTCAGAAGAGCAGCGGGCGAGACAGGAGAGGTCTGCTGCACCATGTGTGTTAGCTCCCTGTCCACACATCGAACTCGTGCTGCGGTGACTGGTGATAGCTTGATACTGCTAACTTAACCCCTGTACCACTAGGGAAGTCTGCCCATCACCAGTTTTTAAGCCATTCTTCTCCTTTAAGGACTAGTTTAAAGTTACTTCCTTCAACAAAACTTCTCTAATTTCCTCATTTCGCTCTTCCCTCTTTATGTACTTGACATCAAATCACAGCATCCTATTGTTCTCTAACTTCACCTGAACTAGTGTTGTCTTTAGTTTTCCAACTAAATTATAAATCCAGTGAGGGGAAGTTCTACAGAGGGAAAACAAAATATCAAATTAAATTAAAAAATACTGGTCTCTTTGTTGGGTCATTTGCTGGCATGTCTAAAGCTGTGATAGACAATATAGATTATAAAAAAAGTAAGAGATATGAGTGTCTCTGCCCTCAAACAACTCCCAATCTCATTAAGAAGGTAAGCAATATCACATAAAATAATTTTTTGATAAGCAAACACTAAAAGGCTTGGTACAGGTATTGTCATGGCATGCAGAAAGAGTTAATATACATTAAATTGAAGTTGACCTTTATATAATTGGCAAAATGTGTGATTGGTATAAAAAGTTACAAAAGTTGAAGTGGCTGATAAAATATTCATGCAGTTATATTCATATACAACCTGTACATGAATACTCCAGGAAGCTTTATTCATAACAACCCCAAACTGGAAAGAGTATCTGTCAATGAGTGAACAGCTAAACAAATTGTGGTATAGTCAAACCATGAAATACTACTCATCAATATAAATTAAAGAAGGTTTGATTCATGCAGCAACTTGGATGAATCTCCAGGGAATTATGCTGAGTGAAAAAAAGTCAATCCCATGAGAGTCCATACTGTATAATTCCAGTTATAAAATATTTTTGAAATGACAAAAATTTGGAACTAGAGAATGGATTAGTGATTGACAAGGGTTTATAGAGGTGACAGGAGAGAAATAGGTATAATTATAAAAGGAAGCCCATGAATCCTTGACTTTGATGATAGACACTCAAACCTACACATGTGATGAAATTGTACAGAACTAAACACACATACGCACAAATAAGTATAAATTGGGGAAGTCGAATAACAGGTGTGAGTTGTTTCAATATTGGTGTCTTGGTTGTGTTGCTACTACAGCTTCACAAACTGTTAGAATTTGGGGAGACTAGGCAAAGAATACAAAGGATCTCTGTATTCTTGCTTACAAATGCATGTGAATTACAATTACTGTGAATAAAAAATTATTAAAGAAAAAAATATCATTTTAGATGATAGGAGGCAGCATAAACTAGAGTACCAGTGGAAATGTAAGATTAAATTTCAGAAGTTTGGATCCACAAATATTTCTTAGCTTCCTCAATTATTTTGCTTCTGTTTATAAGTCAAAAATTTATGAATATAGAGTAGTACAAAGTGTTCAGAAGAAATTAGACATCCAACTATTCAAAAAGATGGCTTCATTTCATCAACTTAATGCTGATTCTAACTGGGGGTGAACCTGAACCCTTGTCAATTACTGTCATTTCATTGAAATATTAGAGTTTTACAGTGCTGTCTTGCAACCAAAATTAATATACCTCAGTCCTTAAACTAAAAGCTCCACCCCCAGTGTCCAACTAGTCTAAGAATTTTAAAGCAATCAAACACACACACACACTCATCTCAGTATGTGAAAAAATATAGATTCCTGGACCCACACCTGGAAATTCACATTCAGTAGGTTTGTACAGGATTCTGGTATTACCATGCTTAACAAGGAACCCAATCAATTCTAACCTACCTGGAATCAGAAATCAGAGGCAACATGGGTGTTTATTATAAATGAAAACTTTTGAAATTCACTGTGTTGGTCACACCAGTCTGTTTTGCTTTATTCTGATGACTCAATGGAATTTATAGAAAGAGGCTTGGGCACTTAAAGGTCTGGGTCATGTTCCTATATGGTTGAGGGTGGAGGGAGAGGAGGAAGCTGTCAAAGTATAAAACCTTCCCAGCCCTCCTCTTCCAATCACAACTCATCAGAGAGCATTTTGCACAGGGAGATCAAAGGACCAAGCCAAGGAGAAGTTGAAAGACTTCGCTGTTGTAATTCTGGGGCAGAGGTGCTTGGATATAAATGATTCCTAACTGTGGGTTTGGGGGACCCTGCTACGTAGAAATGTAAACACAGATGTCAGGCCTTTCATCCCCACTATGTAAACATACCAGCTGCCAGGGGAAGAAGGAGAAACCCTTCAGAATTAGCTGCATTTTTTTGCCATCTAGAGCATAAAAATTGGCTTCACGCTTGAATTTCCACCAGCAACGCAAAGTCCTGTTCACCAGACTAGGGCTGAACAATGAAGGAGAGGTCCACTCGCTGACGGCCTCCTGTTTTTAAGAGACTTTCGATTCTTGCCACTTTCCAGCATGTGAGTAGTTATGCAGAAGAGGACAATAAGAAGAGGTGGCAGCACCCTGTCATGAAATTGCTGGACTTATGTAAGGGGTTTAAAAAATCAAGTAGCCATTTTGTCCCCAGGGCTGTATAAACCAAGGTTTGACTAAGAACTATACTCCCAACTGACCCAGATTTAGAGAAAGATGAAGAAGCATAATCTTGTGAATTTTTGTGAGAAAAACAATGATTTCCAGTAACAGAGGATATGATTATTACAATACATGAACACTTGAAGGACTACAACTGGTGTAGCCACACCCAAACCACAACAGACCTCTCACACTATTAAACAATTTTTTTTTAGAAAAACCATGAAAGGACTCATTTCTGAAAATAATATTAAATGTGCAAAAAAGTATAATGGGAAGTGTATTTCTAAACAAACACTTCAATCCATGGAGAAATGTGTCTTCAATTACACTCCGAGCCAGTGTGCCAGTTTTCATATGTGCTTACGCCTCGTGTGTTCCACAGACCGCCAGTTCTGAAAGACCTGAGCCTGGTAGCTAAAACATAGAAAGGGTGGAGGGGTTTTATTTTTTCTGAAAATCTTGATAATCAAACAGATCTCCTGACAACAGATATTTTAGTCGTCAGATTATTAACAATACACAACAGTCCACGATAATAAAATAAATTTGAAATTGCCAGCAAGCTACACACGTACACTTACTGGGCAGAGGCCATTGTGGTTGAGGACACATTAGTTCTAACAGAACGTATCCCTTTACAAATGGCCCATCAGAGTATTGTAAGAGGATTATCACAGTGAGTTTTTAAGCAGTCTTGCTTAGAACGAGCCAGCCCAACCAGCTGAATGTGACAGAATATACAATCAACTCAGGGTAAGATCTTCATAGATGGTGCCCAGAAATTCTATCCTGCTGACCAATGTTTAACTGACAATATTTTTCATAGTCAGCTTGTGTGCTACAACTAAACAAAAAAAAAAAGCAAAACTATGTAGACATCTACTTAAAATACATTTTTTTAGGACGACTGCTCATAAACCTATTTATTTCCAAGTTCAAAAGATCACAAATAATCTATTTGTTTACCTCTTGGCTTTTACAACCGAGATCTGCTTCTGCCTCTTGCTTTTTGCAAAAGCTTGTGTTGTATGTGTTTGTACATGTAAGTATATTTGTGTGTAGGTGTGTGTGTGCATGTAAGATATCTATTTTTATGAATGTGTATATTTACTCAAAAGACTACTTCAAACACAGCAGAAATACCAGAACACCTTGAACATTCAGACTTGAAAGAAATGACAGCCAGTGCCCCCACTGGTGCAGGCAGAGTTTACTTTCCCTTATTAGGAGCACGAAAGTTTGAATAAGTAATATGACTTATTTAATTCTTAATTCAAGAAAATATAGAAAAAAAATGCACATTGTGATTTACCTCAGCATTACTCTCTCACCCATTCTGTTCTGCATTCAATTTGTTATTATTATTATTTCCTCAAAGCACCATTTTGTCTCTTCAGCCATTAAATGTGTACTGATCATGTATTATGTATCAGGAATGAATTTAAATTCAAGGGGATACAACAGTGAACCAAGCAGACAAAAACCCCTGCTTTGTGGAGTTTGGGGAAAACAAACAAATATGTAAAAGATATATGTTCTATATGAACCCAACACATAAAGCTAATTATGTTCAAAATTTTTAAATTCTTTTTAATTTATATATAAATAAATATATATTATAATATATAAATAAATTATAATATATAATTATATATTCATATATATTATATAATATATATTTATAGATATATTATTCATTTATATATTATAATATATATAAATAAATATATATTATAATATATATAAATATATATATTACACCATCATTGTTCATTTTAGTACAATGTCTGCTTTCTCCTCTTAGGTGTAGTCTCTGTAAAATTCCCACAATTTACCCATGAACTGTCACCATAGTCCCTTGTGCTCTTCCCTCAAATGTTTTTATCTATTCTAATTATTATGTGCTCACTCTATCAATTTCTGAAAGAACGTTGTTAATATCTCCCACTGTTGATTTTTTTTTTAAATTTCTCCCAATAAAGTTGTGCTCACTTTGGGCCTCTCTGGTGGTGCAGTGGGTTAAGCAACACACTATGAAGCAAACCACAGCCACTTCAGCACAAATTCGATCCCTGCTGCCGGCCAGGGAGGGGACCCACATGGTGCGGCAGACCTCTCCTGCTGTGCCCGCTGCTGCTCCCCTCAGCAGTGTACTTCTGTTGATCTGCCTGTTCTGCTCCCCGTTCTCTGTGATGAATCCTCTCAACCCCCCCCACACCTCTGGCCTGTACCCCAGTGCTTGTATGCATAAATAAATAAAATATTTTTTAAAAAATAAAGTTGTGCTCACTTGATATATTCTAAGGCTGTGTTTTTAGTTGTTATAGAGTGCAGTGGTCATATATTTCTAGTTAACTGAATTCTTTATTATTACAGAATGGTCCCCTTAATCTATAATAAAATCTACTGATTTAAATTCAATTTTTATATACAGTAATCTTTTATTACATATGAAATAACATATCACTATTACTATATATATATAATAAAATATTTCACAAAGAATCTACATTGACATATGTTTTCCATCTACTTTGTGAAATTGTAAGTTTGCTCTATCTTACAAATAGCATGCAACTATTTTAGAAATTTATCTGTACTAAATCTTTTTTAAAAAACAGGAATGTTTAGATATTGGTTCATTGATATTTTATTTCAAATTAAATATTAATATATATTGCTATATTTATTTTTAATATGCACATACTTATTAATATAAATTTATTTTTAAACACTAAATGATGAGGTATTTACAGGATCTACATTTCAATTTTTTTCTCTCTTTTTTCATGGTCTCTTGTGTGATTTGGCATTTTTATCATTTCTTTATCTCTCTTCCTAATTTAGAGTAATATACTAATAACATACTCTATTTTGATTCCAGAAATTTTATTGTGCTTGTTTATCTCATCAAAGTTTAAATTTGTTCAATGGCTTTACTCTCCCTCCCTATGTCCCCCCAAACAAGGGTTTGCTCAACAGTTTAACCCAACCTCCAACACTTGACTTAAGTTTATCATATTAATATATTGTAGTTTTATTGTTTCTAAACACTATGACATCAAATTGTCATTTTACATGGTCAGTACCCAAGTTTACCCACTTACATTTTTGTTTTCATTTATTCTCATATTTTTCATGTAGACTCACTTTTCCTCACTTGAAGTTAGTACTTCTCCTGTAGGTTCCTTTGGTGATAGATTGTATTTGTCTAAAACTCTTTTTACATTGGCCATATTCTTGAAAGATATTTTTGTAAGCATGCAAGTGAAGATGACACTGTCTTGAATATTTCTTCAAATTAATTTACCGTGTTGTCATTACATGTAATGATCAAGAAATCAGTTCTCAGTTAAAATATGTTTTCTTTGCAAGTAACTTGGTATTACTTCCAGTTACTTTTAAGTCTTGTCTTTAGCATTCTGTAGTTTGTGATTCATTTTCACAAGGACTTTTTCCTGACCTGCAATTTGTTTGGATTCCTAAATAAGAAAGTGCATCTCTGATCCATTCTAGAGAATTATCTGCCATTAGCTTTCAAATATCACCTGTAGCCCGTGTCTGGTTAAGTTAGATGGGTAGCAAATGGACCTAAACATGGCTCCACAACAGAGCTTTATTACTTCCCCTTGAAGGTTCATGAGCAGGTGCATAGCAAACTAGAGCTCATCTCCTGTTTGTGGTCCTTCAGGGATCCAGCTCAGAGAAGCTCTGCTTCTTCAACACAAGACTCTGCAAAGTCATCTCCAAGCCAATCAGAAGAAAAGAAAATGGAGGAATATACATGAAAGGTGTTTTATGAACCAGTGTGGGAGAGGCATACATGATTTTTGTGGCCATTGACTGGGTTCTAAGAGAGGCTAGGAAGTAGTCTAGATGTCCAGAAAATAGAGAGTTGGGATTTCTTTTGTATGACTAGCAGTATCCAACAATCTTCCCCTCTCCTTCTCAATAACACTGTATCATTTCACTCCTCCACTTCTCTTAATAGCTCTTTACAGTTTCAACAACTTGGTCTCTGTCTCTGTGCTGCTTTCTGGTTACTAGAAATATGGGAACTGGAATATATCTACTCTTCTGTTAATTTTGTGAATTTAGTTGAGTCTGCTCCACTGAGCAGTGGAGCTTTAGTGCATACTAAATACATCCACTGAGACTTTAATTTTAATTGTTCTATTTTTAATTTGTTGCAGTTTTATTTGGTACCTTTGCAGACATGCAAGATCACTTTTTATAGGGTCTGCACTGAAAACATAGATTTAGTCATATCCTGTTTACTTTTGACCTAGTCATCATAGTTGTTTTAAATAATCTTAACATATGAAGCTCTGGGGTCTGATTATTCTGTCTTTTGCTTCTGCTGCTTTAAGCCACAGTTCCTTTGTCTCTAGGTGTGTTCTCTATTGTGTTTTAAAGATAATTCTTCCAAAGAAGATTGATGCTTATTACTTCCAAGTATCTGAGAGCACTACAAATCTGAAAGTGCTTTAAGCTAAAATTTCATATTAAGTATCATTTTTTTTGAAGGGGTTGGGGGTGGAGATCACCTAAGGTCTGGGCATTCCAGACTCTAAGATGTGGAGGACTGACTCCAAGTTAATATTTCTCAAAGAGTGTTGCCCTTTCACTCAGAAGTAATATGAAAAACAACATTACTTACAGTCTCCCAGAGGAAAGAGATGATAGTTATGCTAGGTTTATTTCTAGTTCACCTTATACTGCGAATACACACCCTGATATCCCAGCTTTATCCCTGTGGTTGATCTGTTAAACTCTCCGCACACAAGGATTCACATTGGGATGCCTTCTGTTTCCTGTACCCTGCAAGTCTGTGAAAATAGCTCAAATTCATGCTGTTTGGAAAATACACTTAGGGCAAAAGATAGAGCTAGTTTCAGTGGTCTGCTTACCTCTATGATTTCCTGCTTTCATAGCTTTTGATTTAAAAAAAAAGTTCTTTTTTTAAAAAAAGATTTATTGTTACTTATTTATGCATACAAGAACTAGGGTAAATGCCAGTGGTGCGGAGTGGGAGGGAGCTGGGGAGGAGGGTGTAAGAGAGGAGTCACCAGAGTGGGGAGCAGAACAGGCAGATCTACTGAAACACACTGCTAAGGAGAGCAAGACAAGAGAGATCTGCTGAGCCATGTGGGTTAGCTTCCTGGGTAGGGATCAAATTCATGCCACAGTGGCTGGCAATAGCTTGATAGCGCTGAAGCTTTAACCCCTGTGCCACCAGAGAGGCCTTGATGAAAAGCTCTTAATACCTTAATTTCTTGCCTGCTCATTGACACTACAATATTTTAAAAAATAGTATATCAACATTTTTGGTTGTTCCCAATGAGTGAGTCAGTCAGAATATTTCTTTTTTTCTGTTAGAAAGGGAGGTTCATGTCTACTAGCCATCTTGGTCTCAGAGCCGGTATACAATTTCCTCTCAGAAGCTTCCCTGGCTCCCTTTTTCTGGTGCTCTATAGCATTCAGCACCTGCTCTCAGCATTTATTTGCCAACTGCATTATAATTTCTAGTATGTCCATATTCCTAATACAGTGTAAGTTTTGAGAAGGTAGGAATTAGGACTGTCTTGTTATTCATTATACCTCTAGTAACAGCATGTCAGACACATAGGAAGCATTAGAGAAATACTCAATGCATAGGTGAGTTAACCTCCTGCTTCCACTTGGCCTATCTTCTTTGAGTGAATCCTGGACATTTTATGTGGTGTTGCTAAAGTTCACTGTCAGTTTTAGGATGGTTTGACCTTAAGGTAATATAGTGGCATAACCAGAAATATAGTAAATTCGGTAAATAAATGTATACTTAATATGTACTTCTGAATCAAAGACTTCCCCTGAGATGTCGTATAATTATTACTGAAATAATTTTCAGATGATCTTTGAAATACTTTATAAATATTGAGGCAATAGGTTAACTACCACATAAATTATATAGTTGAACAATTTATATAAGTCTAGAGAAAATTAGGGCTTATTTTACCTGCCCTGCATTTCAGTTTATTTATGCCATTAAAATTCTAGTGAGCACATCCTCAAATTGGGGTGATAGTTTCAGTTCCTCATGGTCAATAGTCCATTCAGAAACACAGTCCCCACTTTCTGCTGCTCCTGCTCAGATTTTTTCCCATTTCCTCGCTCTTCTGTGACTTGTTCCTGTTCGCCTTCAGCTTTAGGGCTCCATCTTCCTCCCTAGTCCTCTGCATGCAAGAGGTTGCTAGTAAAGTCCCACCCAATCATTCTATTTATCCTCCGGTGAAAACTGCTTTTAGAGTAGTAAAGACCAGAATGTCCTGATTAAACACTTAATTAGACATAATAAAAAATATTGCCAGTTTTAAATAATTGATTCACTCATTAGTTTAATATGCTAATGACAGAGCTTTGAGAAAAGGAAATGGAATAAAATTTACCCTCTGAGAAAATGGGTTGAAATTAGATTTTTATACTAGATTTTTCAGAGTAAATTACCAGCTCCTGATAGATCGGAGCTGTTTAACTAGTATTTCATTCACTGCAGGAATGGACCACTAATAGCTTAACTTTTTTGCAAATGAGCACACTCAGGATGGTCTCTTAGAAAGTGCCATAGTCCATGAGATAGAATGGGAAGCACCCTGCAATCAGAGCCAGGTGGCCTGTGTTTAAATCACATCTGTCACTCCCTGATGTGTCTCTGCGTCTCAGAAAACCTCCCAATCTCTTTGAGCCTTCCCTTGCCCTTCTGTTAATGAAAACTGGGAGTGTCCTTGTCTACTTTCTGTCTCTACCAACATCTGTCACAATGCCTCCTGAGTATTAGGCACTCAATGTATGTCTACAAAATTAATAAAACAAGCTTAGTTTAGGTAATATCTTAAGTATATTTTAACTCTAAAATTCCATGGTTTGCTCTAATATTTTCCCATTTTGTGACTTAGGTACCAAATTTCAAGGCAAACCAGTAGGAAGGAAGAACAGAGAGAGGGAGGAAAAGAAGAAGGGGAAAAAATCTTATTCAGCACCAAAAGTGAGCTTTACTTGTAAAAATAATTTCTTAAATATCCCCAATGACTTTCATCATCTAGAATATTATGAGAAAATTTTAGGAGGACACATGTACATTACAGATCTTATCTGCTTCCATCATCCAGCATGAAAGATGTAACAAGACCAAAATGCTAAGACAGAAAGGATTGCATAGAATGACTATTGACAAGCCGCAGTGAATTGTCGATGTATTTCTATTTTTATAAGAAATACAAATAATTATAAACATATATCTGCTATGTATACCACAGGGGGTAAAATACATATAAACTTGGTGGGGGAGAGAGTATAATTGACTATCCAACAAATTACTCTGTTCCAGAGTAGGATGTCATTAAGTATTTAGAGTAAGCAGGGCAGATATAAAAGGGAGGAAACTTGGACTTTTTACATGCCCTTTCTGGTTTGTTTGGTTTATTTTATAAGCAGTTATAATTTGTATTGGATTCCTACTTCGAACTAAAATGTGCAAAACATAACTGTTGCCCAAACTGAAATTTTTCTGAAAGTATTCCAATACAATTGACAACTCAGACAAAGGTCCTAGACTTTGTCCATATTTTGGCCTCTCACTCCCTCTCATTCATCCTTCACATTATTCAAAAATGTTGAAGTTGCTCCCACCACAGTCCCTTCACATTGCCTCTCTCTTTCATTTATTTCATAATTCTGCTTAAATTGATCTTTGCGGATACTATTATATTTGTCCTCCTTTGCACTCTTCACACTGCTTTATCTTACTATTTTTTTCTCCTTAGCCCGTACTGCTATCTGAGAGATTACATATTTACTTGTCTAGCTCCTTGCCATCTGATCTCTTCACACTAGAGCGTTTCTCAGTGTCTACAACACACACAGAAGTCAATCAATATAATTAACAAATACAAAGGTGAGTGAGGTAAATATGGTCCAGCCCTATAGAGCAATCTAGTGCTGTCTGGAGTCTGCATGCTGACCTAGCACATGACTTGGGACTTTCCAAGGAAGAAACAAAAACAAAGGCGGCTTAACCCCAGCTGTCTTTCTATTCCTAGCTCTGCAAAAGTGGTATCACACAGGTTGCTCTGCAGATCTTGATGTATATTCTCCATCCTTTCATTTGGTATTATTCAGAGTTTTCTGGGTTCATCAGACAGGATCAGATCCTGTCTCACCAGAGCATGCCTTTAGCTTTGTTTTATCACCTAACATGTTTACTTCATGTCTCCAACTTGGTCTTCTTAATCTTGTCTTAACATAGCTAAAGAGGCACAGACTGATTCAGAGTGGCAATATATTCTCACCTCTGCGAATCAAAGTATATCACCATTATTTCCATATCAATAGATAAAAATGATCCATTCATGCTAAGATCCTCTTGGTTTGGTTACAAGTGATATAAGACACAATTCATTTGGCTCATACAAACAATATATTTTGGTCCTCAGAACCAGCACAGTATCAAGGAAAGGCATCTTCATGATTGATTGATCCGGCATCTTAGTTATGTTCCTAAAGACCCAATTTCTCTCCCTCTTTCTGTTCAGCATCCTCAATGTGAACTCCAGTCTAATACCCAATCTCCTGTGGTAGTAGGCTAACTGCCTAACAAAGTCAATGATAAAACCATCTTTGTTCAAGCCTACGAGAGATTCCCTTTGCCCAAGAATTATAACAGTGTTGAAGTATTTACTAATTGGACTGTTATGGGACATCTGTCCTTCCCAGAACAAATAGCCAAAACCAGGGATTGGAATATATTGACTAGGTCAAGTAAATCTGAACCCACTCCTAGAACAGACAGTGGGATCCATTGGTAGAATGGAAAAGGAGAAAAGAGAACCCACCAATAAGAGGGAAGAGACTCTTTGGTCTAGAAATATCCACAATGTATATCATTACAAGGCAGGAGGTGAGGGTCAAGAGCACTGCTCATTACAGCTTTCTATGGAGTCCAGAAAGTAAGGGTAGAGAAACCACAACTAAAGTTGTTTGCTAATACCATCTCTCTGACATATAATTGCTGCTTGGAAATCACATGGGATTCAGAAGAATTTAGTCTGAAAATAAATGCTGGAACTAGTCAATGCTTGGGAGTCATTCTCAGTCAGGAAGTTACCTCTACAAACAGGCCACATGTTTGTCTTATAGAAATAGCAACACCAGTTTGGAAAGTTGACCATGAGGAGTGAGGTGTATAGAAGGATTCATTAGTACAATAAAATTACTTTCTTTCTGTTAGTAATTCTTCTCTGGTTTCAACAATGCCCAAAGGTCAACAAATATCTGCATGCCATTCTTTTAGAAATAGTCTGTCACTTGAAGAAATACTAAGAAAAATCTCCAAGAGTCAAAGATACTAGCCAATGCAAACTGATACCATTTTTTTTTCAAATTGTGGAGAATTTCAATCACAGAATATAGTACAATGAGCTACTGCAAGCTCATCTCCCAGATTCAACAATAATTGATTTGTGTTCAATTGGTCTCAGTCACTTTCCCCTCCCATATTATTTTGAAGTAAATTATATACTATATCATTTCATCTATAAATATTACAGCATATAACTCAGGTATCTCTAAAAGATAGTATTTTAAGTCACAATACCATTGTTAAAGATGTAAAAGTTAGCAATATTTTATAATAATTATTAAATATCTGTTCACATTTACAAACATAATTTTTAATTTGTATGTTTGAATTACTATGCAAAGAAGTTCACATACTCAGTTCATATATAGTATTTGAAGTATCTTTTGGTCTTTGGGTTCCACAACAATTTTCTTTTGCCACATATGACAACTGGATGGATTTTGAGGAAACTATGCTAAGTGAAATAAGTCAGATGATGTAAGGCAAATACTATACCTGGCTCTACTCATTCATGCAAAAACAAAGACAATGTGTTTGTTAAGAAATCAGTAATAAAATAAAATAAAATAAGAGAAGAAATCAGGTAATGTGCCCTGAAGATTTTTCTATAGTCTGGATGCACTCACTTGATTGCCTCCCCTTGGTAGAGATTCACACTTTCCTATCTTCTCGCCAATAGATTGGTATCTGGAACTGTAAACTTAATAGAATGAGGTGTAGATGGCAGTTTGAACCATAAGTTAAAGAAATGTATTTATAAATGTATTTCTATATATTTCATGAGACACATATATATTCAAATGTTTCTGGAAAATTCTAAGCTGCAACAAGATGCCATTTCATCTACAAGAAATAGATAACCCAATTAGAGGGAGTTCAATGGCAGAGTGTTATTTTGAAAATTTGCACAATGTAATATTTGCAGGTTGAAGGAAAATAAACCGCACAATTTGGGTCTGCAAATATAGACACTATACACCTATTTGTAAAGCTTTAAACACATTTAAGGATGTTTTATTGATCAAGTTACTTCATAACACACTCCTGAAGGTCCCACATATACAGATCAAGCTAAAAATATCCTAAGGTCTATGTTTTCTTCCTTACCTGCTCTTATCTTCTCATCTTTGTCATATTTGACATAGTTCCCCTCACACATAGGCAGCAATAAACAATATTGAAATAAACAAATTTTGAAGCAAATCAGTATTTATTACAAAATGAAGATATTGAATAATATCATCTATGATTCTAGAAGTTTTGTGCAGTCTGGGTTGAATCTACATAAGCTATGCTTTTTCCCAATATTATTCTGTGACATCTCAATCAATTGTGGACTGAAATTCAGATATAAAACACAGAATGTGAAACATTACTTAGAAATCTAGTCAGTTTCTCTTGCTTTTTAAAAGTACAATGAAATCAGTGATTTGAAATCTTGCCACTTATGACAACTGGATGGGTTTTGAGGGAACTATGCTAAGTGAAATAAGTCAGATGACGTAAGGCAAATATTATACCTGGCTCTACTCATTCATGCAAAAACAGAGGCACAAAGCAAACAGAACAACATAAAAACAAACCCTTAGGTTACAAGAACTGAATGATGGTCATGAGAGGGGAAGGAAGCTGAGGAATAGGCAAATCAGGTAAGAGAGGGTGAATTATATGGTGGTAGATGAAAACCAATATTTGGAGGGGGTCATAACATAGCATATACATATGATGAATTATAATGCTGTACCACTGAAACCATATAATGTTAAAAGCTAATGTTACTTCCATAAAAACTTAAAAACATATAAAAATAAAAAATAAAAGGGCAAGTGTAGAATTTACTGCTCCTGATTTTTGTGGCTTTCTGCACCTTCACTCTGCTAAAAGTCTAAGAATACCTTACAAAATCTATGTCACCTTAAGCCTTTCCATCATTGTCCTAGAGCTGGAGCCTAAGGAGAAAGCTCTCTGAACTAGGGAGAAGATTCACCTCTACTTTCCTACTTTCATAATTAACTGGGATTGTACTATTTCAGTGCTTACCCTTCCTACTTGGGGTACAAATGGGAAGACCTCTCTTTTTCCCTGAGGGTCCAGTAAAATGGCACTGCAGTCCTCTAGCTCCATTGCCTCTTAATGCAGATCAGACTACAGGTCTAAGTCTTCTCCTCTGTGTGTCATTTATTTCTCCCCCTTCTTCCCTCAAGACCTACTCAGATCCAGGTTGTTTGATCCATAAATTATGGCTCTTCTTTTTTATCACTTCTTCTTGCCACTAAATCACCTTTTACAGGTGCTGTATGGAAGGATTCATCTCAGGACAGTTGTCATCTGTCCTTTCCAAATGCAGACTCTGACCCTGCTTTTCAATGCTGTTTACTAATCAGCTCTCCCACACTAATCTCTTTCCTCTCTCTGTTGGTGGTTTAACACTGATACCATGTTTATATCTTCTTCTTAGCATTTTTGCCAACCCTCTCAACAGACTTTGCCAAACCTACATGTCACTTGTAGAGAATATTGGGTTTCTAACCAAGCCAAGTCCTAAGTTTTTAGGACTGATAAATCTGAGATCTAAAGTGGAAAAATCCTCTTTACTTACCACTAAATCCAACTTCCTTGACACTACCTCCTGCCTTGAAGCCATAACATTCCCTGTCATAAGTGAATATGGTAAGTTGCCCCATACAAATTTATCTGGGTAAGTTAACACCATTTTATAGAAACACTTGTCTATGAATAAATTTTCTAACTTCCTTGTAAAACTGCAATCTAATGATAAATGCTTGTTGAATTATTTATTACTACATAGAACTATATATCAATATAAAACAGTAATCTAAATAATATGATGCTTATACAAAGTTACAAAACATATCTTTGCCTTAAGACCCTTTTATTCTAGTCGAACCAAGAAAATATACACTTTTGACAATCAGAAAGCCAAACTAACTAAAAAAAATTAGTGACAAGTGAAAATTATTACTAGCCAGGTAATGGCTAATACGAGACATTTAAAAGGAAAGTTGTAGAAGGAGGGGAATTTAGAACTTGGCTTTGGAATTGGAAGTAGAGAGGGATCAGAATTAACTTGGGCATGAACACAGAGTGCAGGCTATTAGCAGATATGAACCACTCTTAATCTTTACTGTAATTCTATAAAGAACCAGGAAAGCCAACTATAAACCTGACGAATATGATATTAACAGTGGTCTAATGATAGTGATGTGAGGAAGGTGAGGATATTGGCAGTGCTGACAAATGACAGTGTTAATTAGAAATAGTGATATATGCATCACAAAAGAAGTCATTCCCTTTTTTTTTTTACCCATCTGGCCTTAATTTGCATCAGTTAGTACGAATAGACTTGTTTCAATCTATAGCTCCAATTCTAATCTAGATAGGAATGCTGTATTGACTTTTTTTTTTTTTTTTTTTTTTTTTTTGCTGGATATCAAAGACTTAATGAGCTAACTTTTTCAGTGGAACAGCAGTAGGTTATGGGTAACCCCATACCCATGAGAGTGGCCCAAATAAAAAAAGATCAGAACAATTGAGTAGGATGTGGAGAAAAAGGAACCTCTTACACTTTGTGGGTAAGTAGGCTGGTCTAGTGCCTACAGAAAACAGTAAGGAGGGGTTCTCAAAATATTAAAAATAGATCTGCCATATATTTCAAAATTTCTACTTCTAGATATGTATCTGTAGAATGCAAAAACACTAATTTGAAGAGAAATGTACATTCCTCCATTCTTGGTTTTTGTAACACTACAATAGCCAAGTTATGGAAACAACCTAACTTCCCAGTGAATGGATTAAGAAGATGTGATATATAAACACAATAGACTATTACTCAGCTATTAAAAAATAAAATTTTGCCGTTTGTAACAACCTGGATGGAACTGGAGGGGATTATGCTAAGCAAAACAAATCAGACAGAGAAAGACAAATACCAGATGATTTCAGTCATCTGCGGAATATAAAGAGACAAAACAAAGGAACAGACAGAACTAAACCAAAACAACCCAAAAAAATCTGATTGTAGAAACAAAGCTATTAGAAGGAAGGTAATGGGGAAGGCAACCGATGGATTATGGATGAAGATTATGGGTGCTTTGCAATAATATATGTAATAACATACATCTAAAGAGGTATGAACTTACACCCCTTTAACACATACAAAGTTACAAAACATATTTTTGCCTTAAGACCCTTTTATTCTAGCCCAACCAAGAAAATACACACTTTTGACAATCAAAAAACCAAACTAACCAAAAAAATTTAATGACAAGTGAAAATTATTACTAGCCAGGCAATGACTAATATGAGACATTTAACACATACAGTGTTGTAAACTGTTATCTCAATAAAAAATAATACAATTTAAAGCAGCAATGATCACAAAAACGTGTAGGTTGATGTTAATTAAATCTGGCTAGAATGTTATTAATACACTTTGGTTTGGTGAAGCATGGTCTGTGAAGTTCTCAGGCAGAGCACACCTAATTGTGTGCTTTCTCTGGAGTTTGCTTTCTTTAGTAGCTGCTTTCCAGTTCCATTCTTATAAACCTGGCCTCTGGAATCATGATAACACAAACCTAGCCTTACCTCCGATTGAAAAAGTTGTGTGTACATACATAACTAATATCTCCACAATGCATTTAAACATCTACACTCACAAGAGCACACATACACATAAACATCCCATTCTATGTGAAAGATTCTGCCATTTTCCTCAAGCTGGGGAAAATTGAAGGTGCAAAGGCAAGCATGTTCTCAGTTCCACTCGGTAGAGACTTGAGCTAAAAGGACGCCTGGAAAGCAAATGCGGTGACCTTTAAAGGAATCGAGAAGAAGCTATTTCCAGCGCATTACTAAATGCTATATTTTAAAGGTTCTAACCTTATTTGCTACAAGTTTATAATATCAGGAAACCCTTGTGAGGGTAGGGTCTGCATTCATCACATTGCACAAGTCACTTACAGAAGAGATGGGGAAAGTTATTACTTTCCAACTTGTAGTCACCAAAGTTCAACCCAGCTCCTTTTGTGGCTTACTGCATTAAATAAGGTTCAGGGATCACTTGGAGAATTACAGACTTCTTGACCTAACAAAAATATAAAGTTTTCTGCAAATAACAATGGCTACAGCATCATGCAGAGCAATTTATGACACACACACACTTTTTACCTTTTACAGTTCATGCTAGCAAGCAAGACTGACCCTTAATGGTTCTGTGGTATTAACGTTATCTTTCAGTTAATAAATATTAGTGTTTGATCTATAAGACCCAGTACCAAAATAAAGAATAAGTGGAGTAAAACTACTCATTGGAAAATAAAAAACAAAACAAAACTAAAATATAGTCCTTAAAACTTAAGCTAGATTCCACTATAATGGTCTGGAGGATAATTTGCAAAAACATCCAAACAACAGCAAAAATAAGTATGGGGTCATTAGCATTGATTTTTCTTATCATTTACTAGAACCCTTTGCTTTAGATGTAAGATATATACATACATACATAGCCCTGAGAATACTGACTATATAATCTTACAAGTGTATCCCACTTTATAAAACACTGGTTTGACCACATTTTCACATTCTTAACCTCATTTTACTTTATAGATTAAAAGTAAAGATTTCTGGAAGGTTAGCTTCAGTGAACTTTTTCCCATTCTGATAGCATAACCACATCGGTGAAGGGGTGTGTTGTCAATTGTCTCATGGATCTAGGATTTATAAATCAACCAAGCCAATAAAGCATCTTGTGAGCCATACGAGGTCATAATTAACTCCAGTTCACCTATAAGCTAAGTAGAGCTGTCAAAACATTAGTAAATAACCCTGGTTATCTGATGATTTGCTGACTTCTGTGTGATGCGCTGACTGGTTTTTGACTTTTAATGGTGGCCTGACGAATCCATGTCAATCTATTTAGCATTAATTTGTTTGTTGCTGCTTATTGGTTTTACATACTTAGAATTGAAAGAATGAGCCCACAAGCAGAAAAAAAAGTATGTGGGGTCTGTGACGTGGGATTTTAGGAAAGGGGGAGTTCTCTTAGTCAGAATTTGTCCTGGTCAGAAAACAGTTGTGTAAGCATTTTGAAATCTCTTCTTTAATTAAAGCCCCAGGCAAAATAAACCAATGTGTGCCTTGCTTTTAGAAGTAGCAAAGTCAGATAAAGAAATGAATCAAAGAGTTACAGGTGGCATGCAAACTACACTCCAAAATTAGATCAGTGTAGGGTAAAGGTTGATCAGGTATTTCCACCCTCCCACCACTGATGATGGACACCTGCGGTGCTGCGAGCATTCCAGGGTGGGCATGCGCAGTGGGCGCACCTGAGTTGGGACACGGGCATAAAATGGGCGGCGTCATGAGGACGCCAGAACTGTGAGAACTGCAAGGACCAGCCGGCCGACCGACGAAGGCGCAGCAGCAGCAGCAGAGAGATAAGAAGCAGCCGAGAGGGTGAGATGCGCTGGGGGCTGGGAGGCCTGCCAGCTTCCCAGCCCCCGGCACCCCTGCCTGCCATGTACCTGGCCACCTCTACTAAATAAAGTATGACAAGCCACCGAGGGCTCCAAGACTCCTTCCTTTATCCTGTCTACTAGAATCATCCAGAACTTGCTCTATGCCCCTTCCTGCCACTACAAGGACTTACCCAGGTCACACAGTTAGTCAGCGGGAAAACAGTTTATTAATTCCAGGGTTTTTGCTACTTGGCAAAGGTTTGTGAGAATTCAAACATTCCTAACACACGGTACCAAAAAACAGAATCAGCTATTTTTTAAATTTAGACTCATATTCTATTGTTGTTCCCCTATATTTTAACTAGGTTTCCATTTACTATCTTAAAATATTTTGGCTTTAATGTTGATTACACTCTTACCTTGATTTATCCTCTCAATACTGTGGAGTTTCACATGATGCAAACATAATATTTGTCTTATGAGATGACAAACAACCTATTGTGATGGTTATTTTACGTCATCTTAGATGGACCACATATTTGGTTAAACCTTATTCTGGATGTCACTATAAGTATGTTTTCTGGATGAGCTTTACATTTCAAGCAGCATACTTTGAGTAAAATAGATTGCCCTTCATGACATGGGTGGCCTCATTCAGTCAGTGAAGGAAAGGTCATAATAGAATAAAGACTGACTTCCAAAACAGAGAAGGAATTCTGTTGGCAGACAGACTTCAAACTTAAACTGATAAATCACTGACTCCCTGGGACCCCAGTCTAATAGCCCATTTATAGGGTAAATGGAAAAGTATCAGGCTTTTCTGCCGTCCCACTATTGGTGTGGATGATGGACACCTGCAGTCCCGCATGCATACCTAAGTGGGCATGCACAGGTGGGTGCGCCTGGGCTGAGACATGAGGTATATAAGGCTAGCATCACGGGGACAACACACAGCACGGGAGAAGCCTAAGTGTTGTGGTGGAGTAAAATAGATAGTATGAAGGCAGCTAAGACAACAAGGAGACTGCTTGACCCGATTGTAGTGGCAGGAAGGGGGCGCAGAGCAAGTTCTGGATGGTTCTAGCAGATGGGGAGTAAAGGAAGGAGTCTTGGGGCCCTCGGTGGCTTTTATGCTTTTTGTTGTCAGGTGACATCAGGTACACGGCAGGCAGAGGTGCCGGGGGGTGGGGGGCAAGAGGCTGGCAGGCCTCCCAGCCCCTGGCGCATCTCACTCTCTCGGCTGCTTCTACTGTTCCTCCTCCTGCTGCTCTGGCTGATCTTGCTGCTGCTTGTTGGTACTGGCGTCCTCATGATGCTGCCCTTATATGCCCATGTGTAGGGTCTGAGAAAAGGCTCAGGCTTTTCTGCCCTCCTGCCATTAATATAATGATGGACACCTGAAGTGCTGCACACATGCCTAGGTGGGCATGCGCAAGTGTGTGCACCTGGATTTGGACATGGGCTTATACAGGTGGCGTCATGAGGATGCCAGTACCAACCAGCAGCAGCAAGACCAACCAACTGACCAACGTGAGCAGCAAGACAAACAAGCAGCGAGAGCAGCAAAGCAGCCCAGAGGGTGAGATGTGCCGGGGGCTGGGAGGACTGCCAGCCTCCCGCCCCCCCCAGCACCCATGCCTGCCATGTACCTGATGCCACCTCTGTAATAAAAGTGTAAAAGCCACCGAGGGCTCCAACACTCCCTTTCTTGACCCGTCTGCCCAGAACCATCAAGAACTTGCTCTTGTGCTACCTTCCTGCCACTACACCATGTCTAATCCCAGATGCGCCCACTTGCGCATGCCCACTAGGCATGTGTGCAGCACCACAGGTGTCCATCATTAAAACAGTGGCGGGAGGGTGGAAAAGTCTGATTAACTTTTCTCAGACCCCATACCCGATAATGAACCTACCTGGTCTAGCATGGTGCAAGACACCAGTCTATAATCATGTAAACATGAACCAATTCCTTCTCTCTCTCTCAATTACGGGCACACACACACAACACTATTGGTTCTGCCTTACTAGAGAATGCACTAATACACCCACAAACTAAAATGTCACAAATGAGCTGGCCCACAGGCATTCTCACCAACCTACACAAATTTCATCATTTCCCCTCATCCTTCCTGGAACCATGAGAGTTATACAATCCCTGAATTTCTCCCAAAGGGATGGGCCTTCAAAGCCATTTGTTTTGTTAGTTTGTTTGTTCTCACTCCTTTATGGGTTCAGTTTGCCTGCAAAGAAGGCTGCAGGATGAACAAGCACAGAAGTGCAGCAGACTAACAAGATTTCTGGAGAATGTAGCTTCTTCTGGACACTGGGTGTCCCAAGCCCAAGTCCACCCAGCTGGTGAGGACAGTTTGGCCTGGTCCCCTCAGCTGTGTCACCTCTGCTACAGCTGACCATGGCCCTTGAGCTGGCTGAAAACCAGCGTGTGGTTCATTAAATATCATGCCAGAGATCTTAGGCCTAATTACTTAAATTCCCTAAGGCTAATCTTTAAGAAAATAGTAGATGACAAAGTGCAAAAGATACCTTATACACCATCAAAAGTAAGTATAGTATTTCACCACCACATTAGAGCAAGGACTTCCTTTTCATGCTAAGGACTTCTTACAGCAAGAAATGATGGGCTATGATATAAACAGCTGGTGGGAGGTTTAATATAATCACAGGTGAGTATATTACCCCCTTCATTTTCTCACTATTGTCACTTTAAAAGAAAAAATCTACACCCTCCAGAAAGCACACGATATAAAACCAATGTTTGCCTTTCAATTAAAGACCTCAGGCTCTTGGTTTAAATGCAACACCCTACACCAGTGAGAAAATTCTTCTAAGAACTGTGAAATGCAGGACTTTAGCTGCAAGTATATCTGTAAAGGAATTCAACTAATGAGCTTTAAAGTCCATGACAGCTCCAGTTGCTCTGGGCTGGTTTGGTCTACACATTGTTACCCTGGGTATGTCTTTTTTTCCTGAAAGCTTAATCTACGAAGACATATTTGAGGTTTGACAAAATGTTCACATGGATTCCAATATCCCTTTCTTTCCTTTAAAGTTTAGCCAAGGAAACTATTAAAATGACACCACAGGTATTGTCCATACAGTACTCTATTTTAACAGATCTTATGATTTTTTTTCAGTTTTAGTGTCACAGCAAAATTGAACAGAAAGGTAGAGAAACTCTCCATATGCCACTTGCACCCACATTTGCACACCCTCCCCATTATCAATATTCCCAGCAGAGTGGTACATTTGTTCCCACTGATTAAGATACATTGAAAATCAATCTCAAAGACCAGAGTTTACTTTGGGGTTCACTATTGGTGCTGGACATGAAACCAGAGATACTGCCCTCGACCCCAGGCTCTGGCACTTGACCCCAGAACACTGCTCGGAGGCAGTGCAAGCTGCAGCAGGTGAGAGACATTTTGCTGCCCACTGCCAATGACCTCACTGGGGCTCAGGCTGCTGGTATAGGCCAGCAGTGAGGGCAGACTGCAGTGGTTCCCCTCGCATGTTAACAAAGAGCATGCAGCCCCTGGAGCCCCATGGCCAGCTCCAACATTATGGCTTCCTCAGCTGCAGGCAGTAGAGAGACCTGGATCCTGAATTGTGGAATGGACCCATCAGGTGTCAGCTATGAGCTGATTGGCAAATGGTCCACTCAGCCAAAGTATTGCAACTCAGTTCAATCAGGCTAGTAGATGGGGATCATGAAAGAGGATATATGGTAGGATGGAAGGGAGTTTGGGACTTGCTCAGAACTCCTGCACTCCCATGCTGGCCGGACTCTTGCTTGCTTGCACTCTAACCCTTCGGGAGGTGCTTGCTTACCTGCTCACTAGACTTGCAGATTTTCTCAGACTGGGCTCCTGCATTCCTGGATGGCTGCATTCCTGCACTCTGACACTTGCTTGCTTGGACTTGCTTGGGATGCTCTGGATTGGACACTTGCTCCCTCAGACTGGATATTCTCAGATGCACCCAGCAGCTGGCCTCTGAACGAAGAAAAGAAGCTGAAAATCTTTGCAGAAAAGCCAAAGAGCTTTGCAGAGGCTGGGTTTACTGCACCTGCCTCTGTGCTGCCTCTGGTATTGCCTGAAAGGAGCACCAGGCCTTGATGCTCTCAAAGAGTTGTTTGTTGTCGGTGTAAGCCAACAAATTACAAATAGCTATAATGCTAGAGGCTGGTAGTGACCAGCACTACTAGCCAGGGCTGTCCAGAATGGTTGACAGGTGACCTCTGAAAGCTACTGAACACCTGGTGGCATCCTCTCCCGGTGCTGCTGCCTTCACTGTTGTCTGGTCCAGCATCTGGTGCTGTCCATGACAACCTTCACACTGTTGCTGCGGACTGCTGTGGCATCATCTCAGTGGCCCCACCTGTGAGCACCTCCAGCTGCAATGAGTTGGTGAGTTGGATCCTTTCTTGCTGCTTGCCATGAGCCCTGTGACCTCGTTGATAGAACAATGCCATCTTCGATGAGTGGCCTTTTGTTTAAGACTTTTGGACACTGTGGACATTAACTAAGGTGAGATAGCTGTCACTTGTGGCCTTTGGAACTCTTTGTTTCCCCTGTTTTTTAAGTAAACACTATTGCTGTTCCTTGAGCCTGAGTGGTCTTGTAATTGTGTGCGTGAGTGAAGAACCCGCAATGACCTGTCCCCTGTTGGGCACTGTGCTTTGGAAGTTAAGCCCCCTATAGCCCTATGTCACTCAGTCTGTGCATTTATTGAAATATATAATGACATATGTACCCACCATTTAATTATCATACAGAGCAGTTTTCATGACCCTAGGAAAACTTCTGGGCTCTGTTTATCCATGCCTTCGTCCTCTTTAATCTTTGGCAACAACTGATCTTTTTACTATCTCCATTATTTTGACTTTTCTAGAATGCCCAATACTTGGAGGCATACAGTATATTATGCACCTTTTCAGAATGTCTTCCTTCACTTAGTAAAATGTGTTTCAGTGTCCTCTAAGTCTTTTTATAGCTTGATAACTCATTTATTTTTAGTTCTGAATAATATTCCATTGCCTGGATATGCCACAGTGTATTTTTTGTATTTTTTAAATTTTTTTTCCTTTGGCATTTTTATTTTTTAATTAACATTTTTATTTATATATATTTGACATAAATTGTAATCCCTATGTATTCCCCAACACCATATCACCAGTGCACCATCACCTCAGTCCCCCGTGCTCCCATCTGCCCTCAACCCTCTCCCTCTTCCCTCCCCACCAAGTGTCCCCAATTTGTCCTTGTCTTTCATTTTTGGCTTTTGTGTCTTCATTGTTATTATTATTATTGTTCTATTCCTTTCCTTGATCCTTATTTGGTTCCTTTATATTCCTCCTAAGGGACGAACCACCTGGTATTTTTCTTTTGCCTTCTGACTTACTTCACTGAGCATAATCCCTTCCAGATCCATTCATGTTCCTATGAATGTGTCTAGTTTTTCATTTCTGATTGCTGAGTAGTAGCCCATCGTGTATATGTACCACAGCTTCCCAATCCACTCATCTGTTTTTGGGCATTTAGGTTGTTTCCAGGTCTTACCTATTGTAAAGAGTGCTGCTATAAACATACGGGTGCAGGTATTCTTTTGAATCAGTGTTTTTGTGTCTTTTGGGTATATTCCTAGGAGTAGGATTGCTGGATCATATGGAAGTTCCATTTTTAGTAGATTGAGGAACCACCATACTGCTTCCCATTATGGTTGGACCAGCTTGCATTCCCACCAGCAGTACCACTGGCCTACTGAAGCACATCCTGATTGACAAAACTTGAAAACTCCTTTCTTGAAAAACCTCCTTGAAGAATAAAGAGACTGGTAACTTTGGGAGAAAATAAATGCTAATTTTTCATTTCAATATACTTCTGGATTAAAAATTACAAATCCAGTGGGTGTGATGGACAGATTGAAGGGGGTGACTTTAAGTAAGGGGCCCCAAGGAGTTATAAAAGTATTATAATATTTGATGTGATTTAATATGGTTTACCACTCAATGTTAAATCTTGCATAAATTAAAATTTTTGAGCACATATGTAAGTACCACTGACGTTTATAGCATTATTTGCAATTTCAACTTTAATCTAGCAACTTCCTTCATTTAAAACCTTAAATTATTCTATTGTCTGTCCCATTACACTAAGAAAATCACATTGATCTTCACATTAATAAATGAAGCAAAGTAACTATGGAAAAAATAAATCCCTGGCATGTGATGATGTACACAGAAACAATTGTTAAGAAAAATTAATTGGTTGCCACTTAGTTTTTGGATACATAATTCAAAATATATTTTTTATCACACCAATCCATTGTTTCTAAGCTATTTATTCATCTCTATGATAATGTGAGCTCTAGTAAGTCATCGTGGCTTCCTGACAGGTCTTGAATCATGGCACTCAGTAAACATTTACTGAGTGAATGCCCATGTGTTTCACCTCACCTGAGAATTGCTACTGGGACTCAAGCTAGAGGGAATCAAGACAAACTGTTCTTTGAATGTGTTTTGAGAATTTTATGTGCCATCTGATTAGCTGATCAGTGGCAACTTGGAATATTATAAATTTGAGAATCCCTGCCATTAGTGCCTCTCACGTGGGGGTAAAACTGCTCAGATTTGCCTCACTGGAATAGTATGAATCTCTGGTCTCTGTTGTGTGAAGTTCTTGCTCATCTGTAAGCCCAATAGGGCTGGACCCAGAGACCTCTACAAACTCCTACAATCTAACACACTATATAGTCATAATTCAAATACTCAAAACAGGTCAATACTGTGTTTGAGTTTTGTTTGCCTTTGGTGTCAAATGCACCAAATCACTTTGCAAACAAAACTTCTGTGTCCTTTTTTCAATAAATATTTATAGAATACCTATTATATTAGTAGACACTAAGAAGAGAATTGATATGCTCTCTACCAATAATGCATCAGTCATTCTTCTAATATGTTATACCTGTTGTGAATCCTTGCAATGATCCTATCAGGTAAGAACAGGCATGGAAGCTAAAACACTGAGACAGTCTACCCACCACCACTAAGTGAATGAGGTAAGATTCAAATATAGGCAATATCACTCCAAAGACTTCACTCTTAATGATTATACCATAATAAAAAACTGCAAATAAATTACAAAGAATGTGAAGAGTTATTTGCAAAACTGCATTTCCTACATGGACTTCACCAGTAATGAAAGAAAAGGAATCACCCACATAATCTGAAATAGATTGGTGGCTGGAATCAGGATAAAAAGCAATGTCAAAAACCAAAGTCTCAGACCTCCCTGGTTGAGGCTTAAGGGGTTGAGCGCCATACTGTGGGGCTTCTGCAGCCACTGCAATATGAGTTTGAGCCCCCGCCAGGGAGGGGACCCACATAGTGCAGCAGACCTCTCCTGTCTTCCCACTGCTCCCCTCAACAGTGTAATTCAGTTAATCTGCCAGTTCTGTTCCCTACTCTGTCTCTAGTGAATCCTCGCGCCCCCTGCACTTCTGGTCTGTACCCCAGTTTTGTATGCATAAATAAATTTTAAAAATATTAAAAAAGAAACTAAAGTCTCCTATTCTATATACATATTTGGATTAAATGTATGTTTGAGTTTAGAAGGAACACACTGGGAATAGGTGGAGGAATTTGACCTTGGACCAACATGAGGTACTTCTGGTAGAAGAGTCGCTCTAAATAACTCGCATAAAGATTCAAATCTGATTCTCATGGATCAATGGCAAAAGCCCAGACGACTCCCCTCTATGGATATTTCCCTCTTCCCCCCAGGAATACTGACTTGTGCATTGCAGAGGTTAGGACTAGAGGTACAGCAACAATGTGGTTAAGATGGGATCTACAATTAACTCCACACAAAAGGTAATTCAAAATGATCTGGATACAAAAACCAAAACTATGAAATATATGAAATACTTCTCATCTGTGTCATAGGGAGGAAAATAGCACCTACTTAAGAGGCTTGCTATGAGGGTTACATGAGATAATACATCTAAATAAAACACTAAGTCTTGGCATATAGTAAATACACGAAGTACAGTGAACAGTACCTCTCAAAGAGACCATATGCTTAACGGGAGGGTTTTTGAGACTTTCCTGTGTCTATCTTTGTGTTTAATACTTCAGTGCTTAAATACATATTAACAGAATGATTGTTAAGGAGGGCAAAAGCTGAGAGCTAAATTCTTTACACTTGAAGTCCCATAACAAAGGACAACAAAGCATATGAATGAATTACCATTTGTGCCTTTGATCATTCTACTCAGATATGTATGATCAGATTGTTTTCTCTTTTATAAATCACAGGAATAACTTCAGGAAGCCTCATATAAGGTTAAATATTTAAAACAGAACTGTGTATGAGCCTTGAAAATAACCAGACAAACATATGTTGAAAACCTTTTGCAAAACCCCACCACACACAATGAGCTAAGGGTGGCCAGAGCATCCTTCCAGCTGTGCACTCAGGGCACGCGCACCCATTTGTCAGGGGCCGTCCATCTTGAGCACAGCTTGCAGGCGTCTTCTCAAGAATGAGGTCACTCCAGAGCCCATATGGGCAGATGGGCCACAGAATAAGATATGTCTGGTACAGATGTGGGAAGAATTGGGACTAACAACTATAATGGAAACAGGAGATGAGACTTAGGTCAGTCCAACTTCATAGTTGTTGAAAAAGCAAAGCTTAGCCATGTGGTATAATTTTCATGCTCCATAATGTATACCACCTATAAGTCAATTTTAGGAACAGGGTTAGGCTAATGCTATGAAAAACAAATAAACAAATAACAAAAAAAAAAAAAACCTCCAACAGCCTTAAGGCTGTCTATCAGACTCTTTGCCCTCCATAACTTTCTTAATTTCCTTCCTGTGCTCCATATCAACATATCACTAGAGCTAAAGAATCATTCCATTCAATGACATTGATATTCCCTACTCTTCAGAGCCATTACAATAATTTTTTGAAGATGGGAACTGGGTGGAGTGGGGAGGCTCAAGATGTATAAAACAAGAAAGAAAATATGAATCTAGTAATAATAAAACAGCAAGGCTCTTCCCTTACAATACACACAGACATGTATGGCCATGTATGCACACATTCAGAAGTTCACACATACACATACATGAGCACAAACATGCCTACTTAATGCATCTGCTTTTTGTGGGAAGTTATTTTGAGACAATTGTTTCTGGGTCTCTGAGGTAAGAGAGCAGCAGTTGCTCAAGATGGCTAGCTTATGCCTAATGCTATGATGTTATTGACTTCACTCTCCAAGAGCATGTCCAAAGCTGTCTGCTGACCTGAAAACTTTGATTACTCTCTGCCACTTTGCCCTTGCACTCACATGAACCTTGATGTCTTTTTGGCTGATGATAAAAGTCATGCACAGCTAAGACATGCCATCTGACAGAATAGCACCAAACTAGGCTAGCTTTTAAAAAAATTCTAGCTTCTATAATCTATGGTTTTATCTTTTATATATATATATATTTATTAATATAAATTTTTAAAAAATTTACATATACTTGCCATCAATTGTAATCCCCATGTATTCCCCATCACCATCTTACCAGTGCACCATCACCTCAGTCCCTCGTGTTCCCATCCTCCCTCAACCCTTCCTCTCCCCTCCCCACCAAGTGTCCCCAGTCTGTCCTTGTCTCCTCATTTTTGGTTTTTGTGTCTTTATTGCTGTTATTGTTATTATTATTGTTCTTAT
>JAGFMF010011895.1:627313-638726 GCA_019455555.1 Galemys pyrenaicus
ACTTACTTCGCTGAGCATAATCCCCTCCAGATCCATCCATGTTCCTATGAATGAGTCTAGTTTTTCATTTATGATTGCTGAGTAGTATTCCATCGTGTATATGTACCACAGCTTATGGTTTTATCTTTAAAATATACTAGCATATTTAGAACTTTGGAAGAATCCTACACAAGACCTTTTCTAATGCTGCAAGCTCTCTTCATTCCTCTCATTTTCTGGAAGCCTTAGAATCTTTGTGCCATCTCACCTAAACATAAGATATTTTACATAGTTTTCCTATTGTTTCAACTATAATAGGCCTACTTTCCCAAAAAAGGTAGGCCCACAAAGAGGTAAGTTTTAGGAAAAATGCTTAGAAGGTTTTTTTTTTTTTATTAGTATCTATTTTAAAACAAAATCAGAAAGGAAAATAGAACCAAACGAATTTATTATCTGGCCATACCTTAATGTATTTAAGAGTTATGTAGAATGTCTCATATTTTACCTTATCTGTCAAAGAGGAAGCTGTTCACACTAAAAATAAAACTATGGGTCCCTACATATTAAGTGAATTGCAGAATTAAGGTACCTATCTGAATTTTCAGATAAAAATATTGTTTTGAAAAAACAAAACAAAACAAAAAGACAAGAGGAATCAGGGAAGCTTTGTGGGGAGGAAGGAGAGATTGGGTTGAGGGCAGAAAGTCCCTCAAGGGACTGAGGTGATGGTGCACTGGTGAAATGGTGTTAGGAAATCCATGGGGACCACAAACAATGTCAAAAATATATAAACAAAATAATAAAAATTCATAAATAAGTAAAATATCAAAACTAATAAAAATAATAAAAAAAGAGCATGTACAAACTTAGGTGATAGTAAATAAAGTCCAAACCAAAAGTCAAATATAAGACTAGAGTGAATGAAATTAAATCCTGTGACTCAGAAGAAATTATTCACACAAGAAAAAATTACTGAACACTTAAGAAAACCACAATGTTTAGAGGAGATCTTAGAAAAAAGACTAAAGAGTTTATCTGAGTACAAATTCAATATAGTCAACAACTCATTCATTAACAAATATGTGTCAGGAGCCTACTTCTACCTAGTATATGTCTAGGATTATTTTAGTGAACTTTAAGTAGAAAATAAGATAATAAATTCTCCACCCTTATTGAGTTGGCATACTAGTGGTAGAGAAATTAAACAATCGAACAAATAAACATAAGAATGCAGTTGGTGGTAAGTGCTTAGAGTAAAAATAAAGCAGAGTAAGGTAATAGAATGTGAGTGTGGGAATGTGTACGAGTACTATTTTAGACAGACTAGTCAAGTATGGACTTTCTGAGTAGGTGACATTTGACAAGAAATGAATGAATGAGTGAACTCCAAATAAGGTAAAAAGGTTCTTAAGTGAAGAAGAACATTTCAAGCATAGGAGAAAGCAAGTTCAAGAGTGTCAAGTAAGGAAGGAGTTTAGTCTGTTAAAGAAAAAGAAAGAATGCCCAGGTCACTGAATAGAGCAGAGGAGAGTGAATGAAGAGTGAAATGGGATAGGACGCATCTTGATGAATTTTGAGTAGGGAAGTATCGTAATGTGATTT
Organism: Galemys pyrenaicus; assembly: GCA_019455555.1. Lineage (NCBI taxonomy): Eukaryota > Metazoa > Chordata > Mammalia > Eulipotyphla > Talpidae > Galemys > Galemys pyrenaicus. The sequence continues at coordinate 628,895 of JAGFMF010011895.1, forward strand.
ACAATTTTAGAAGATCGCTGTGTGGAGAATACATTAAATAGAATTCCAGAGAGTTTACTCTAAAACAAGATAGAAATGTTGTTACATGAATCCAAGAGAGAGATGGAAGTGGCTGGGGTAGTAGTTAGTGGTAAAGGTATGATATCATGTGTAGGAATTTCAGATGGGGCATTTCAATGAGATGCTTGAGGGGAAGGAGTCAAGAATGACAATTAGTTTTGGGTGGAGCTACTGGGTACATAATTGTCTTTACTAAAATGAGAGAGATTGACAGAGGAACAGAATTGGGGGCCAGAGCAGAGAATCAAAATTTAGGTAGGAAGTATTAGTTCTGTAATGTGACTGCTGAAAAGGCTAATAGGTTGTCTTGAAATTTTAAAGAAATTTAATTATCCTGTGTAACTACAAAAGGCATCTGAGTAGAGGTAAGTAGAAGACACCAGAAGACAGATTTCATAAAAGAGGGCTGTACTACTAGTTAGAAGGTGTTCCAGAAGACTGAGAAATAGTCATTAGGGGAGCCTTAGTAGGTTAGACAAGATGATATGTAAGTTCCTTCCATCATGAGAGTTCAGTGATTCTATAAGTAAACTCTTTCAAATCCTGATCTGTTTATTTTATTTTATTTTTTTCCTACGATTTTATTTATTTATGCATACAAGGGCTGAGGTATAGGCCAGAGGTGTGGGGGTGAGAGGACTCACCAGAGACAGAGTGGGGAACATAACAGGCAGATTGACCGAAAGACACTACTGAGAGGAGCAGCAGGCGAGGCAGGAGAGGTCTGTGGCACCATGTGGGTCCCCTCCCTGGGATCAAACTCACACTACAGCAGCTGCAGAAGCTCCACAATGTGGCGCTCAATCCCTTGCGCCACCAGGGAGGCCCCTGGTCTGTTTTTTTAGACCCCATTAGGGTACATAATAGAGGTTTATAACATATTTAAAAATTCAACTTTTTGACTAAGCATTCAGATCTAACCAATGAAATCTTTTACATAGTTTTTATTTGTTTTGGGGGGTTACTGATAAGAAATATATTCTCTGCAACAAAAAAAAAAAACTCTGGATCAGTTCTTTTAATTATTAATATTAAACTAAGGCTCACAATAACCACGGTCAACATAGAACACTAATAAGTCATTTGGTTATATCTTTCTGTCCTAAAAAAGATGGGGTAAAGGGACATGAAAAGAAGACAGGCCCACATAGACGGTGATCTTGAATAATTGTATTCCAAATAATTATGCTCAGAATAAAATAAGATATTCTGTGTAAAGCACCTAGCACAGTGTTCCGACCTCAAAATATGGTTACTGCTATTTTATTACTATAATGAATAACAAATGTTAAGTATTTATATATGTTGAGCTGTCTGAGTTTTGGTTTAAGAACCTCCAGAACTTTCCTTTCAAATGCTCAGAGCCTGGTTGTGAGCCTCCCTGATGGATTGTCTATAAAATGAGAGGGTAGAATGGCCTTTATGTACTTCTAACTCTCACAGCCAAAGCTTTACAAGATTTACCACCATGAAGAATATTCCAAAGGAAAATGATGACTCCAAAACTGGAATTAATAATAAACTTTAGTAAAAGTGGTTGACTTTGGTATAACCATGTGGAAATAAAGAACCTTTCTTCATACTAATCAGAATATTCATAATAACATGACATTTATAGAAGCAAAACTCATAAAATGTTTAAAATTAATGTTAGCAAGACATAGAAGAGACCCATGTAAAGAAAAAAAACTGAATGGTTCCTGAAAAATATAGATTAATTATTAAATTATTGGAGATATAATATTCTCAGATGGAAAAACTAAATGTTGTAATCATGTTAACTACTGATTAATCGAGCTGTTTGTTTAAAGCATATTCAATTTAAAAACCCAATAGCATATTTTTTCCCCTCTTTTAGCATGCTTAGGAAATAACTTTCAAAAGTTCATGTGGGGAGACAGAAAAGATGGCATCAAACGATGTTCTCTACATTGCTCCCAGGTAGATAACCTTTAAATAGTCTAGAAGGACACTGGACACAGAAGATACCATAGTGTGGGGTGAAATTAGAATACCTCTTAGACATCAGAGTCCAACACTGCCCATACCAGAAAGGACTGTGTGGATCAAGTCCAAACAACAAAAGGTTGATGGAGTAAAATGCCTAGAGACTGCAGCCAAAGAGGGAGCTGGCAGTTTCCAACAATGTTTGGTTGGAAGATCTGGTGAAGGAAAAGCTGTTTAGTACTGAGCTATGCCAGTGACTTAGGGAAGATATGTGTGACGGATGTGGGTGTGCCAGAAGAGCTGGATCCCAGGGAAGAGAACAGTGTGCAAAACTGCACTTGGAGACCCTAACCCCCAAGGTTGGAATCGATCCTGTGAAGTGGCACTGACAGCATGACCCACAGATGCAGGCTTGGAAACCCAAAAAGGAGGGCTATCTGTGCTACCACAAACATGAGCTACCCTGCACACCACACAGTGACTGACCCCACAAAGGCACTCCATCACTCTCTGACTCTGCAGCTATTGATCAGTTCTCTCTGACATAATTTACTAAGATGCCAAGTGAGGAAAAACTTAAAAAAAAAAGTGCCATACGCTGGAAAAGTGGAAATTCTGCAAACTTGGACACTTGGAAACATGGCAAACTGTAAAGCTACAAAATGAGCAGATGAAATATGCAACACATGACATCTTAGGTCCTCAAGGGAATATTTCACCACAAGGAGAGACAAAAAAACTCCAGAATCCATCCACCAAGACATCAATGACCTTTTCTTCCTATCAGGTACAGAGTTCAAAACTGCCATGACAAAGAAATTTTTAAAAATGCAAGGAAACAAAAGCTTATCAAAGATAGACAAGAAAACTGAGAAAAAATAGTGAATGCCCTGACAATATAAATAAAGCTTTGGGTAACAAATATTTCATCTAACTTCAAACAGAAGTGGGGGGTATAAAAAGTTTTATAGAAGAGATAAAAAAAATTCTGGAGAAAGCTATGGAAGGAGAGTAGAACAACTACAAGATCAAATTAGTGACTTCAAAGATGGTAACACACAAAGATTACAGATGAAAGAAAGAAGAGCTATAAAAGAAAAAAATTTAGGAAACACTTTAAGAATTAGCCAACAAAATGACAGAAGATGATATAAGAATAATGGGTATTCCAAGAGAAAAAGAGAGGATGGAACAATTTATTTTAAGAAATGACAAATTACCAAACCTGGAGAAGCATAAAATATACTGGTCCATAAAGCTAAACCTACACCCAAGGCTCATAGCAGTGAAACTTTCAAGAGTTCACACAAAGAAAGAATATTAAAACTGGCCAGGGGGAAGAAACAGATCACTTATAAACGTAGCCCTATCAAACTTACATCTGATGTCTCTGAGGAAAAACCACGAGCAAGAAGAGAATGGAATGATGTATTCAAAATATTTTAAAACAAAAGGTTCCAGCCAAGAATACTATATCCTGTAAGACTCTCCTTCAGATCTAAGGGAGAAATAAAGCCCCCTCAAACAAACAGAAGCTAAAGGACCACAAAGCTATAATCAAAAACACTATGGATCTGGAATTCAAACAGATCCACAGATCAATGGAATAGAATTGAGAGTCCAGATATAAATCCATATCTATATGGACAGTTAATATACAACAAAGGAACCAAGAGCATACACTGGAGAAAGGAAATACCAATCAATAAATGGTTTTGAGAAACTGTACAATCACATACAAAAGAATGAAACCACCACTATCTTACAGCTTTCACAAAAATTAACTCAAAAGTGAATAAAAAAATTTGGATGTAATTCCTGCAACCATAAAATATATAGAAGTATCCACAAGCCAAACATCCCAGGACATGGGCTTCAGTGAGGTCTTAGTGGATTTGTCTCCAACAAGAGAAACAAAAAATATAACAATTTGGACTATATCAAACTAAAAAACTTCTACACAATGATTAAAAAAAATGATCACTATAACAAAAGAACACTCAATTGACTGGAAGAAACTATTTGTACAGCACACATCTGCAAATGGGCCTATATCAAAGATCTATAAAGAACTCATACAACTCAACAAAAACAGCGCAATCATCAAAATTGGGCACAAGAGCTAAACAAGGGTGGTTGGTCAAATTATTAAAAATAGATCATTCATATGATTCAGCAATTCTGTCCCTAGGAATCTACAAAAAGAATGCAAAAGCATAAACTTGAAGGAATATATGCATTCCTATATTCGTTGCAGCACTATTTACAATAGCCAATTTTTGGAAACAGTCTAAGTGTCCGATGAGTGGATTAAGAGGATGTGATATCTATAACATAATACTACTCACCTATTTTAAAAAAAAGATGAAATCTTGCCATATGCAACAGTATGTTTGGAACTGAAAGGGATATGCTAAGTGAAATAGTCAGGAGAAAGACAAATACCAGTGTCATTTATGTGTGGAATATAGAGAAACAAAACAAAGGTCAGATAAAACCAAACCAATGACAAACCCTCGAAATCTGATTGTAGAATTGAGGCTACCATAGTGGGAATGGCAAGTTGCATGGCAAGGGGACACAATGGACTATAGTGGACTTCGAGTGGCTGAGTGGTGGGTATAGCATCATAATATATACCTGAAGAGTATGATCCTGTACTTCTAAATCATATATAGCATTGTAAACCAATGTTACCTTAATAAAAAAATATAAGCTCATATGGAAGAATAACTAAACATAGTTTAAAAGAAAAATGAAATGAGAAAAGTCTGTGTACAATACCATAGATTTTTTACTTTACTACATGCACCATAACACTACAAGCACTAAATATAAAGTACAGAAATTAAAAACTAGGGGAAAAACCCAAATGTATAAATCTCTATCATCTACCTAGAGGGGAAAGATTTAACAAGAGAGCAAACAGGAAGAAAGGAAAGGAGAGAAAGACAGAGAGAATACATGGCAATGTTGATTATTTAAGCACCTAAAAGTTTACATTATTCATCAGTTAGAATAATATAAACTAAATTAAAAAGCATAAAACTAGAAGAATATTTGCATGAATAGGACAGAGATTTAGTACTCAGTATATAAAAAGTTCATAGAAAAGATCTTAGTTCAATCAGCCAAGAGGCAGACAATAAGGTAGGATTAAAAGGAAGAGGTGTGTCCTTTTCCTAGGATGTCCTAACAAAATATCACAAACTGGGTGGTTCAGACAACAGGAATTTCTTGCCTCTCCAGTTTGGACACTAGGAGTCAGAAATCTTGGTGTCCGTGGGGTTGGTTCTTCCTAAGGGTTGTGAGGGAGGTTCTGTTCCATGTTTTCCCCAACTTCCAGTGATCTCATATGTCCCTTGGCTTGATGGTGCATTCTTGCTGTGTCCTCACTTTGTCTTCCCTCTGTCAGCATCTGTTTGTTTACATGGCTTTGTGCATATAAGCATGCCAGTCATACTGAATGGTCATGCTACCCCTATGACCTCATCTTAGCCAATTACATCTGCTGAATCCTATTTCTGAATGAGGTCACATTCTGGGATGCTGGGGAGTAGGACTTTAACATATGAATTTTAGGGGAACATGATTCAACCTATAATATAGAGGGTGCATGAAAAAAAATGAGGGAGTGAGGCTGAGAGAGCTGTCAGAGATGGGAGGAGAGGATGTAGTAGAAGGAAGTGTCAGAAAGCCATTAGGGAGTCCTTGAGACAAAGCAAGCTAACAAAGGGGATTTGTAACTCCTAAGACTAAATCTTCCTTAGTATCCCCACCAGACTTCAGCACTGATAGAGAGCAGCCCATCAATGGCAGAACATCAATCCATAAGGGCAACCACAGGACCTCTGCACTCACAGGGTAATGAACTTCTAAGTGTTGTATTTGGGGTCCTCATTCAATAACGCTGCTTTAGTGGAAGGTTTGGGAGGGCATCTTGTGGCTGCCAAAATAACATAACAAATAGAGGGATAGAAGTAGCATAATAAAGGAAATATAAAACGTTCAGCTTCACTAGCAACCTTAAGAATGCAAAGTTTTTAAACATATTCTTTTTTAAAATGAGGAAATTCAACACTAGTGAGAGTGAGGCTGATATGCTGTTATTAATATAAGTTGGTACAACCAATCATTCTGGAATGCAATTTGGTAAAAATGTCTTCTAAAATAACCACATGTTTTTTCCTAGTCTTTATTTAGAAATCTATCCTAGGGAATAGTCAAAAATGCACACAAAGATATATGCACAAAGATGATTATTACAGTATTTATGGTCATAAAAAAGGGAATTGCAGCTACAATTAGATGCAACTACAAGAGAAGATAAAGGAAATGTTGATGTCTTCACTTAACGGGATAAGAGAAAGCCTTCAAAAATGACACTTTTGAAGAGAATTTAATGTTACAAGAAACCACTTATGGTAAGTTAATAAAGATCACTTGTAGTTCCCTATGTAATTTGACCTCAAGTATGCAAAATTATATATGAACATAGGAAAAAATAACTAGAAGAAACGTGTCAACATTTTAACAGTGACTATTCCTAAAGTATGGAAAATTTACATGATTGCTATTTTCTTTTTTATGAAACATGAACATTAAATCAACCATTTATTTATGTTAAAATGACAGCTCTTCCGCAGGCGGGAAAGAGGTAAGAATGAATTAATGGCAAGAAGTATGGGTGATAAAGACAACTGAAGAATGAGAACCTTCTATTTTCTCAGTAATATAGAAGTGAAAGTGAAAGAGGAAATGCATCATTCAGTGTATCTTTGAGTTGTGCTTCTGCCCATACAAGTCTTATTGACCGTGGACAAAAAGAGCCACATTGCTATAGCAATTGACTCAACTCCATTCTCTGTAACAAACTCCTAATTTATATCCACGGCAAAAGAAGTGACAATCTACGTTCAAGCAATCACACTGCATCCTAAAAAACAAAAACTGTGTTCTTGCTAGAGAAAAATGCCTAACTGTATGATGATAGTCCCTGGAGCACCAGTCCCCTTCAGGCTACTGGGGTTCACGCCCCAGGCTATTGTGAGACACCCACTTGCTCTTCCACTTCCCTTCCCAGCAGAAAGAGCTCCTAGGGAAGGTGTTATTACTTAAAGGCCACCTTTCCCCATCCTCTCCATTTCTAGCTTTGTATCTACCCTCAAACAAAGAAACACTCCTCCTCCTTCAAAGGAATTTGCCACATCTAAGTCACTTCTACAGTGGAGATACAATACATCTACTTAGCTTAGTGACCTTCCTTTTCAGTGATCCTGTTAGTTATTGCCACAGTTTTAATGACCCAGCTTGCCAACACAAACAGTTCAAGAAAGATGCTATTTTTTGCAAAAGATACACAGGGACAGTGAAAACTTTTCTTTCTCTTCCCAACCAAAAAGATCATAACAAACGGATATAAGAACAGCCTTGCTAAATGTCTAATTGTCAACATAAATTGTTCAGAAGACTTTTCATCCATCTGACATGCAAGAAACTAATTTATGTTTCATTCTAAATGAGAGTGAATGGAAAGAGAAGGGAAATTCACCATCCCATGAACAATGCTTGCGAACAAGCTTTAAAACTCTTATACTGTTATGGTGAGTTGCCTCTGAAATTCCCCTTCTGAATGCCTCCCAACCACATGACTCAATGATTTCCGATCACATACCCCTAACTCATTAGAGTTTGTCAAGACATCTCCTCTTTTAAGTTCTCCCCTTTCCCTGGAGTGTCATCTCATTGTTTCTTGGATTTGACAATAGTGACTTAGTTTGTATCATCAACCTTTTTCCCTGGGAGGCAGTTGGCACATTTTAGTGAGCTTTACAGCATTAAAGAAAAGGGGGTAGGTGATCAAGGCGTTTCTAATATCTGCTCTGAATTTGTTTGTGTTCTATTCTGCGTGTATCCCTCCTTTGTTCTGTCCTCTATGACACATGGAAAGCAATCATCCTGCCTGAAATGTATCTATAGCCAAGGCTCCATGTAAATTACAGAGAGAGATGACAAATTTCATGGCCTGGTTATGGTAAAAATGGCAAATTTCACAGTTTGTCATGGATTAATAGAAAGGGAAAACAAACACAAATGAAGTCATCCCAATTGTTAGAAATAATTCCAGAGTGTCTATTTGATGAACTCAAACAATGGGATGGAATGCAAGCCGTTCAACACGTAACCCACAATTTTAAATTTAATAAAGGAACTTGTAGTTTTATATTCAACATCCTCATGCTGAAGGTTGAATTCAAACACATTTGCACTTTAGTCTGAGCCCATAATGAGCAAACCCCAAATTCCAAAAACCTGAGTTTACTCTCCTTCATGGAAAAAAAATAAAGCATCCATGAAATGTTTTCATGATGAACCACGAACTGTAGATTTTTTAGGGTCACTGGTGACATCATGATAGATGAGGAGATTTATCTGCATGTTTGGAAATGTTACACAGCTTACTCGATCCACCTGGAAAATATCTTTAAAAGATTAAGGAACTGAGCCCATCTTCAGAGTTCATTCTCTTTAGTTCTAGTTTCAACTTTATTTCCTCACTTTGCTCATTCTCAGTTACTACTATACCCTTGTGAAAATGTGTCGACCAGGACTCCTTTCACCCTGGGATTCTGAGAAGGGTCTTAGGAAAGAACTGGGTAATCCATCATCATCTCTTTAAACTCAGATTCTGTAGCCTGGGCTTAAGGCTGGCATTCCTGCGGCTTTAGTAACTGTTTCTCCACATTGTCTAAAATCTCTCAAAAGAATTCCTCATTGTTTCAGAACCTGAACATGCTTTTGCACTGGACCTTCTTTCTATGTCTGCATTTGGCTTATTATCTGTATATTCCTTGTGTTTTTCTATAGTATTCATGTCTAAGGGTCTAAAAGAAACAAATTCCAAGATTATACAGAATTAAATAGTCAAAAGATTCATTAGAGCTGATATTTATGATTCATTAGAGTTGATATTTATGACTGTATGATACTTATCAATCCCATCAAATTGACCATAAAAATTGGGTTTGAATTTAATTGCTTTGGACTCTCCCACAAAAATGAAGATGTCAAATAAGAATATAAATGCTAACATATATGCAGGTAAATAAAGTTAGAAAGGTAAAATAAATGAAGTCATTTGGTGTCTTCAAGCTCTCAAGAGTTTGGGACTATCCAAAACTCTAGGGTTAAACAGGCATAGGGGATTCTGGGACAGGGGGGATGTGAGAGGGGTTTATAATGTGGAAGTCCCATTGAATTCTCTAATAAAGAAAGTATAGTTTTTCATCTTTGCATCTGAATAGACTTCTATATTCAAAGCGATCACAGTTGTTCATTGAAACAAATTTGAAAGTTATAACTAATTCATTTGGAAATTAGAAATACAGTAGTCAAACATGAATGCCTCTTTTTTAAAAAAAACATAATTGATATTTTTAAGTATATGGAAGAGCAGACAAACAAAATGACTTTCATCCCTTTCAGTCTCTTCTGTACTTACATGAACAGTTTATCCCACACTCTCGCCTCATTTATATGTCACCTTGTAAAGTTCCTGTGTATATATATTTATACAACTAGACTGTAAGTTCCCTTAAGGCAAGTTCTTTATCTTCCTTTAATCCATACTTAGATAACTGTGAGAATAGTTCAGGACCAAAAGTTCTAGGCAACTTGAGAGACACTCACAAGGACCACATCAAGGCCATCAGCTGCACAGCTTGCCAATTTTTTTTTTTAAAGATTTATTTATTTATGCATACAAGCACTGGGGCACAGGCCAGAGGTGTGGGGGGGGTGAGAGGATTCACCACAGAGAGCGGGG
>JAGFMF010011895.1:638776-666387 GCA_019455555.1 Galemys pyrenaicus
TCCCCGCCCTGGCCGGCAGCAGGGATCGAACTCGTGCTGCAGGGGCTGCGGTTTGCTTCATAATACGTTGCTTAACCCACTGCGCCACCAGGGAGGCCCCACAGCTTGCCAATTTAACTGTAGTCATTTGCAACAGGTCCTCCTAAATCATTGCTAAGGACTCAAACCTCCAGAGCTCCATGGAATATCACCACTTAATATTCCCTGCACTGCCATAGAAAACAGTTTCATATGCAAATATAGCCACTCAGCTTTCTGATCATAGAAGCTTCACATTAAGGAAAGGCTGCTAGAACATCTGGTGTCCCATCAAGTTCCAAATATCACCATCGGTAAAGAGCGAGCTCAACTTGGAGTATGTGGATAAAGGCACTCGCCTCTGGCTGAGCCCTGGTTCCAATTGCTGATAGAAGATGAAGAGTGTAATCATTTGCTCTAGAGTCTGTGACAAATGATAAAGGTTTGAGCAGATAGGGAAGAAATTTAAATCTGAACTTGTTTTAAGGCCACAGTCCTGTGTTTCGTAGTGTTCTATTATCTTAACCCTCTTATTTCCTTAAAAAGAAAATTGCAATAGGGTGAGGTGAGAATAGGAGGTAATACTGAGATGTTCCAGGAGAAGGAATTTCCTTCTAAAATCAGACGGAGAACAAAGTTGAGAGGTGGAAATAAAGCTAAAATCTGAAGACCCCCCTGGAATAATAGGCTAAAGCCCAAAGCAGGAATGGAAAATAACAATACAGAGCTAGAAGCTGTAGTCATTGTGTATAGAAGCTGTATTTCATTGTGTATAAATACCACATTATCTTAATCTACTCATTGGGTACTTAGGTTGTTTCAATACATGGCTATTGTAAATAATGCTACTATGAACATGTGGGTGTATACATTCCTTCAGATTAGTATTTTTATACACTTTGTATAAATATTGAGGAGTGCAATGCTAGATGATGTGGTTTATCTATTTTTAATAATTTGAGAAACCTCCCTACACTTTTCCCATAGGGCCTAAACCAGTCTGCATTCCTACCAACTGTGTAGGAGTTCTTTTTTCTCCTAGCCAACACTTGTTGTTTCTGCTCTTTTATAGTTTGACAGGTGTGAAATAGTATCTCATTGTGGTTTTACTGCATTTTTCTGAAGATAACTGATGGTAACTATTTTTTTTTCAAATTCCTGTTGATCATCTGTACGTCTTCTTTGTGAAAGTATCTAGTTCTTTTGTCCATTTTTATATTGGTTTATTTGTTTTCTATTTGTTGAGCTGTATGAGTTTTTTGTAGAGCATGGATATTAGCCCCTAGTTAGATGTAATGTACAAATATTCTCATCCAACTGAGAGCATGTCTTTTAGTTTTAATGATTATTTCTTTCACTGTGCAGAAGCTTGTTGTTGTTGTATTTATGTAGTCCCATTTATTTATTTTTGCTTCTATTTTGATTGCAGTTGGAGTAAAATCTCCAAAGACATTTCTGAAGCCAGTCTCATGGAGTGTTTTGCCTGTGTGTTCTTCTATATATTGCATGACTTCATCCAAGTCTTTAAACCATTTTGTATTAACTTTTGTATTTGTTGCAAGTGGTCTAGTTTCATTATTTTACATATGACCCTCCAGTTTTCCCTACATCATTTGGTAAGAGTTTTTCTCAATTGTACACTCTTGGATCCTTTGTTGTAAATTAACTATCTGAATATATGTGGGTTTATTTTGGGGATTTCAATTTTATTCCATTTGTGTATTTTTATTTCAATAGCATACTGCTTTGAGTACTATAGTTTTTTAGTATACATTGCACTCTGGGAATGTGATATCTCTTTTTTGTTTGTAAGAATCGCTTTAACCATTTGGAATATTGTGGTTCCATATAAATCAGTAATGTTTGTTCTATTTCCTTGAAGAATGAAAGGCCAAGTTTTCTAATTTGTCAAAGGTGAATTTAAAAGATATATGTAATTAGTCAGGTATATAATTCTGGTTGTGATGATAATGATGATGATGACGATGATGAAAATGAAGATAATGATGGTGGTGGTGGAGATGATGCCTGTCAGCCATTGAAAACAAAAATAATTAATTTGCTAATTGCAACCATCTACACTCCAGGCAAGACTGAGGGATACAGGCTGTAACTAGTAAATGATTCTGGTTGGAATCCCATTAAATCCTCTGCATTTTCCACAAATGGAAAGTGAGGGCACAAAAAAATCAGAGAATTTATAGATTAGGAATCTATTTACACTCCATCAACCAGAACTAGTTTCAAAGTTTTACCTAATTTCAATGGGGGTGGAAAATGTGACCAGAAAGGGAGAAACAAATCACTGTGATGATCTGCCCTAGTGATTGTGAAAGCTGTTGGTGTAGCTAGCCACAGTGGATTTGTTGTATTATACATGGAGGATCCTGAAAACTTAAACCTGGATATAAGCCAGAGAACTGAGACTACAGTGGCGATTAGGAGGGAAGTTCTTTGCAGAAAGGGAGTTGACAAAGAGTAAATAAAGCCATTTTAGTGGGTCTGCTCATCATCACCCCTTTGCAACCTTGGATAAACAAGAGTGGGAATCTCTTCTCAGTCCAACCCTAACTAATATGATAAGAAACTTAGATGTGTTTGTAAAGTCATTTTTTCAAAGGCTGCAGAGATCACTAAATTAGTATAGTCAGGAAAGTTTTCAAAGCAAGCTGTTTTAAAATAGACAAAGAAATAGACAATCGACACAAGGATAAAAATTCATATGCTATAACTACATTTGCCCTGTAATTACTAAGGAAGACAATGAAAATTAAAAAAGGGAGAGTCCCAAAAATATTTGGCCCTAGGGTGGAAATTATAAAGATAGAAGTAAAAAAGACTACATTCTTCTATTCAAATCAACTTAAAATGTAATAGGGAAATTATTACTTTTTGACTGATAGTCTCTTCAGTCATAAATTCTGAGTTGATTGTGTAGGCCTCCTGTTGGCAGGTAAAGGAAGAGCTGCAACGTGAGGGGTAGCCAGAGGACCCCTGTTTTGCTAACACAAGTCTCTGAGAGTCTTCTTATACATGTAATTTCTGTTTTAACTGAACAAAGAAAGGTGGGGGGGTAAAACCAAGTAGTTTATGAAAGTCTAGATATAGAGCAAAATAAGTGATCAAAAAGTAACAAATAGTTGAAATGATCAGGTTTATTTAATTTTTTTTTTCTTCTTGGTTTCAATGGGGAAAGTCAAGTGCTTTACCACCAAGTTTAGATGAAATCTGGTAGCCTGAGAATTTTTCATGCCAAAGCATCAGTGTTCCATTCCTCAGGGATACGATATATATGTTATAAAATGGAAACTGAACAAAATTACAGTTCCTGCACCTACAGATCTTCCTCATTGAAGGCAAATGAAAATATAATTCCATTTTGTAGCACTTGATAACAGGAGAAATATGGAGAAGCTTATATATACATATAACTCAGTTGTTATATTTATTTTATTTTAATTAACTTTTCTCTTAATGTTAAAACATGATCATAGGTAACAGGATTTAATTAACTTTTACAGATTTATTTCAACAAGTTATGTATCCTATTTTTAATATAATTCTAAGAGCAGACATATTTACCTTTCACTATGATATGCTATTTGTAACTAAACAACCTATTTTCTCTAAAATCATTTCCCCCCTGAAAACCATTAATTCTTGCAATGTTTTCTCCTATGCTTGCTATTTTTTTTTCTTGACTCTCAGTCCCATAGCCTTGTACTTTTATAATCTGCTCTGTGTTGCTGTGGCTGAAAGCCTACAAACTACATTTCCCAAACCCCCTTGCAAGCTGACCTCTTTTCATATACATTCAGTTACAGGAACTGTTGGAAGATTGGAAAGATGGAAGGTGATTTCAATGGTCCAGCAATTGCTAAGAAGTTCTGGTGGTGGTGGGCCCTTGAGGAACTATAACCTCTAAAGTCCCAGAAAGGGCAACCTCCAGACATGGCTCTACATAATAGTGAGGGAGCATCTCATTGGCACTTTTAGGAATAACAGGTCTAGGCACTTGGTATCCAGTCCAAGAGCATCAGAAGCACTTCCTTTTTCTACAATTCCAGGTTTCAAACTTTGAGGTCATTTCCCTCTAAGTAACAGTTTGTCAATCATCTTTTTCTTTACATTATGTCTTATATACATATATTCTTTCTTTTTCATCCTCATTTATTCTGCCCTCACTCACTCCCTACTTATTTCACTGACGCCCACAATATTGTCAAGACTGAAATTTGGATAAAACTGAATTTAAATTTCAGTTCTACTTAACTAGTTACGCAGACTTGCACAGTTACTTAACTTCTTTAATAGTCAATGTCCTGAACTCGTTATATTAACCCAAAGGATAATGATATGATAGAAACATATATGAGAATTAATAGAAACAGGATTTTCTTTGTGGTTACTTTTGCTGGAACATATATACTATCTGTAGAGATCCACACTAATATTAAATATATCCTTATATTTCCTTAGGCATTAATTTTTCTGTGCCTAAACATATCTTTTTCCTTCTGCATAAATTTCTTTGTCCACATATATTCTTTTCTTTAATTTCAAATGACACTTAACAAAGCTTAGAGCTGAATCTTTAATGTATTTGACACTAGAAGTACAGTCAAGACAAGTAAAAATATCAACTTCCAAGAAGGAGGACATGGTCCAGTGAGGTTGGAGGCAGTCCAATTAGAGAGAGGAAAATTTCTAATCACAGATCACACCCAAATTTAGGGTTAGAACATAGATCCAGTAAACCTGCTTTGAAATACAGCCAGTGTATCTTTTCAGGGAATTGAGCTTTGATCTTTGCTGAATCACTGGCTTCACTTGTTTTAATAGATATATCTTATATTCAAAGTTCAAAAATTAAAAACTAGCAGTCCAAATAAAGCTTCTTATTATCTCCTTTCATCAATTCTTAAAAATTCTGGTGGCTTCCCTTTTACTCAAATGGTTCAGTTTACCTTTAAAGTAACCTGTCTCCCCTTTCCTACCATCATTGAATAATTAGAATTAGTTCCTCACCAAGCATCATAATATGCTTGGTGTATCAGGAGGTTTGGGATCTGATGGTGATGTTGATGCTAACTACCTTTGTGAGTTTTCTGGGCCTTCATTTTCTCATTTGTACAATGAGACCTAGAGTTTCATCTTGTACAGAAATTTTATGATTCTAATTAAGAATAATATTCCATTCTGATTCACTGCAATGAACTGAGCACATCCAACGAATGAATTTGGCAGCACTCCAAAATACTATCTCTGGGAACTCGAATATTAATAATTTTTCAAACTATTCAGTTGACCAATCACTCTTTGAGCAGATACCATGTGTTCAACAGCTTAATGTTGTAGAGGATATAGGACCAAGTACCCACCTCCAGAGATCTTATAGTCTAATTGTTGAGGCAAGACACATAGTTCAAAAAGAAGACACAAGTAGAAGGCAGAAAGGATATGAACTGATATCAAAAGTTCCAAGCAAGCAATGTGGTAAAGAATAGTCATTGACAAAGAAAAAAGCATGGCCCATTTGAGGGAGAGTTCAGAGGCAAGTTTTATAAAAGTGGACAATGTGATAGAAGAGCTATTCATAGACAAGCCAAATGATGAAACTCTTGAATGCCAGAATAAGGAAACTACTTCTTTCACCACACAATGAGGAACAATTATGAGATTTTGAATAAGAATGTGTCATTTGTCATTATATTTCATACAAGTTGATGAACTTTTAAATTTTCAGAATTTGATCTTAATCTCATTTAAATTGGTTGGGTTGAATAGGTTCTCATAAACCACACAAGTTTTATTTCAAACATACAAGTCTTACAGACATTCCTTTAAGTGACTTTTGCTTGAATTATTTTCAACTGAATGTGAATAAGGATCAAACTGTGTAGCTAGTGGCAATGTAAAAACATTAAAGTATTCTGATGTCTGGAATGTTCTCATTTCTTTTTTTAACTAGATATCATAAGGAGCTATTGAGCTTTCACACAGTTCTCACACCTCTATACATATGTTGTCTTTTCACTTCTGCAGTCTTACTATAAAGTTAAAACTCTCTCTTCACCCTAAGAAGATATCTGGACATATTTTAGGCAATGACCATCCCAACCACTTGGGTGACTGATGGATATTTCCTTATATTGTCATATTTGAAAGAAACAAGTAAAAAGCCCCAAAAATTCACCTCCAAAGACTGGATACAGAAGAAATCTCTGTTAGCATGAAACTTTGCTGTTTTCTCTACTGAATTAACTCCAATCATTTTCAAGAAAGAACATTTCAATACATTTTTCTGACAGGTAGGAAATTAACTACATACCAGAAGCTATTGAATTCAACTTTAACAGTATCAATAAACATTTCTGATTAAATTATGAAATTGATTTTATAATTTTGACCATTATGTTTTTACATCAATATCATCATATGACAGTAAATGTAGTTACTGCTTCCTTATTGATCTCAGACATGGCACTCTAAAGTACTCATTTGACTATATTACAAAATCAAACTTGATTTCCTGTAGTACTGCAGTAACTTCAGGTCATAATCTAGTCCGAAGAATCAAAATAGATGAATTATTCAGTTATTAAAAGATATATTTTTCCTTGGAGGAAAAGGAACACTTTGGTCAAGGCATCCTTAATGGTTGTGTTATAGGATATTTCTCCATGTGGGATTACTTTGTGTGGATCTCACATAAATATACTATCACCTCCTGCTTATGTGTTATCAATCATGTAACTAGTGAATAACATAAACACCACTTGAAGAGAAAGAAATGTTTATCCTTCCTACAGATGAATTCAACAAAAAAGCAAGGTTTCCATGACTTTAAAACCCATGTCGGGGTCTCAGCAACCCAGCCTATGTGGCTAGCAAAATAATACTAATATATTGAGTCATCATATTTACCAGAAGAGCTTTATATCTTTCCTCACTAGATAAAGGCAAACCAAAAGACGATGCACTGATTGTCCAGCAAAGCTAACTCAATAGCCAGTGTTCACCCTAGAGGTCCAGCACCCTCAGGTAACCCAGATAAAGACACTTTACATATGTCAAGATTCTTTCACAAAAGAATTGATTTTAACATTTGAAATGCCAGAACATAAGGAAACCTCTCAAATTGTTTTATCTACTACTTCGTTAGGTAGATGATGTGAGCAAAGCCCAAGATCATGAAGGGAGTCACTGAAGGAGACACATCCGGTCACTTAGAGAGTAGCACTAGACCCCAACACTGTTGTCTCCCAGCCCAAATCCTATTTTCATTTTCATTTCAGGTGAACTCTGATAAACATTATAACTAATTACTATTTTTGAAGTAGCCTAACTCAACACTGGGGGTTTGGAGGATGGGTTGAAAAGGAGATTTCTCCATCTTTAACAGTCCTTCTGAAGCATGGACACTTAACCTTTCCCTGAATTCCTTGTAGCACAGTTGAGATGAGCCAGAAGCATTTAAGCAGAACTTTCCATTCCCTAGGGGAGGAGGCGGGAGAAGAAACAAAATGGATTGGAAGAGCACAAGGGACTATGGTGATGGTACACAGGTGAATCAGTGATGGGAATTTCATGGGGATGAGAAATATACACTGTACAAAAATAAAAAATAATGTAGGAGATATATATATATAAAAGAAAAGAAATAAAGAAGTCACCCCACAAGACAGACAGACAGACAGACAGACAGACAGACAGACAGACAGACAGACAGACAGACAGACAGATAGATAGATAGATAGATAGATAGATAGATAGATAGATAGATAGATAGATAGATAGATAGATAGATAGATAGATAGATAGAYAGACAAACAGAACTTATTAGAGGCCATCAGATGACAAAATGGAAATAAACATAGAAAAGGACAAGAAAATGAGTTGGGTGAGTTATATATAGTTTATAGCTCTGCACTTCAAATTATCTACAGGGAAGCCTGTGTGAGATACCAGGGCCCTCTCATGTCCCTGGTCCTGTGTGTACATGCAGTGAGTGCTGCTGGATTCTGAAACCGAGCTCAAGAAATGTGGCCCTAAGAAAGCATGTTTGCTTTTACTCTGGCTATGACCGATGACCACATGTCCAGACTTTTATTAGAGAACCTTTATCTTTACCAAAACACAAAACAATTTTCAGAATGCCCACCTTCTTTTGGTTATAAGTAATCCTGAACCAATGCAAAAGGCTCAAATTTGGGGGGAGAAGAGAAAAGGGAAGCAGAATCTAATACTGGATTAAAGACAAAGAAGAACTCTTAACTAAACTTGTTGGGAGATGAATAACGTAAACGTGGTTTAAACTCCAGAGGAGAGGATTTGGATTAGCTATAATATAGACTTGTTACTAAAAAGACAGTTGAACCAGAAAAAAGCTATAAAGACTGTTGATATGGGAAAAACATTCCAACAGAGTTGAAGTCAGTTACTCTTAGAATGTCCTAGTTTGAAAGGAAGGCTGAGAGGCCAGGGAGTGGACTAGGTGATGTTTATATTTCTTTCCAGCTTTGAGTATTTTTAAACCACAGCTTGTAAAATATGATGACTTGAAAAGAGAACTAGACTTTTTTATATAAAAAACATGGGCAGCATTTTAATGGGATTGAACTTTCTTTTTTAACTATAAGAAAATATATTTCAGAAGTGTTAAATAGAAACAATAATAAGATGCTAATTTTAGATATTTAGAGTAGTTGAAAAAAGAGAAAAGGAGGGAGGGAAGAGAGGAAAGAGAGAGATAGAGACTAAAGAAACTGGTTGTGTGACGATGAGCAAGTCAAATGTCTTCTGGTTTCCTCATCCATAAAATGGAAAATGTTTTTCAGGACTGAGTAAAGATCAAATGAAATAATAGAGGTGAAAGAGCTTTGAAAAGCAAAAGGCACTCTTCTTCTAAATGGAAGGGATTATCATTAGCTAAATGCATTACAGATCCGGCAGTATAAGGAAAGTTCAACCTTCCTACAACAGGTGACCTGAGTGAGGGCTGGGGTTACACTTTGATTAACCATGTGAAGCTCTTAACTGTCATGTAATGCAACAAGATACACCCAAAATGAGCCCCTAAGAGCCAAATTAGGCCTCTAGTTTTATATTGTTACGATTTTTTCATTAATGTCTTCGCAGACTTTTGCAGATCTTCATTAAAGGAAGGCGGCGGCAGTGAGGACAGAAGAAATTGGGATACTAAAGGAGCATGAGTTTTTGCAAAGGAGTATATTAAAATAACATAAAAAAAATAGGTCAGTTAAATCAGCTTGTCATTGGTATTTGCAAAGCATGTAATGAAATAGATAAGAACAAGTTTTGGGGGTTAGTTGTATTGTTTGGTTTGTCCCACAAAGGAAATGTCTGGCAGGGTTTCCAAGCTATTAATCCATCCCATGGTTGATATCTTTGCTTGGTTTTATGTATAAATAAAACAAGAGGCCAATTATAACTCATTTGGCTATATGTAATGAAATTCCTATTAGGAAAGACAAGAGTGTTATATTCTTTGACTACTGCTTTTTATGAGGCCATTATAATTGCTATTTAAAAGGCCATAGGAAGAGTATTTGCAGGGAAAAGGCTAACGCAGGACCAAGGCAAGGAAAGAGGCCTGGTTTGGGCCTGTCTGGTCTGAAAAGTGGCATGGAGTTCAGCATGACCAGCAGGGTAACCAGACAAATGGTTCATCAGGCTCATAACTCAGCAGGTGTATTGCTGTGCATCCGCCAAAGAACCATTCATGGTTCCTTTCAAGCTGTGACTTTCTCTGTGTGGCAAAAACAAGAGGAAGATCAGGTACTCAGGTTCCTTCCTCTGAGTGTGTCACACATCATTCTGTTTACTTCTACTCAGAAAAGAATTATCAAACACTCATTTTGTACTATTAAATAACTGGTTGCTGATGGGAGTGGGAGTGGAGGTAAGGAAAGGGGAAGGAGGTCAAAAAGGACCCTACACCCAATAAATTCATGATCTGATTAGAAAATTTTAATTTTCCCACATGAAAACAAGGATTCAACTAGAAAGCAGAGTATAGAGGTACAAACCCAAAAACAAGGATATGGGATATCCGAAATAGAACTTTAAAAAAATATAAAACTGAATGTAAACACTAAGCCAAAATTTAATAATTATATATGTGTATATATGTATGTTTGTATGTATATGTATAGAAGTCACATACATACTTATATGATAATTATAAATGTACACACACAAATGCTAATACTGTTTATTTCTGCATTCAGATTTGGTTATTTTTTTAATTTAATTTTGTATCTTAACTTTCTACAATAACTAAAATTTGCTTTCAAAGCCAGGGGAAAAATGTATTAAAAACTCATATACACACATATATTGTTGCACGTGTGTGTATATATATGTACGTATGTATACAGATATGTATGTCATTTCCTATAACATAGATAGTATATGCAAGCATCATATACATGCAGTAGGATGAATACTGTGAGATCAGGAACTGTCCTGGCAGGATGAAACTCGGAGGGGCAGAGGCCATGGCAGATGAATATACCCTCATATAAAGAACTGAGACTCACAGGAGAGGAGTTGACATCTCTGTTAGGCTATTATCAGAAACAGTGAGCCCCCTGGAAGAGTTCTGACAAAAAACAACAGGATTGCACCAAGGCAAGTTGTTGGTGAGTGTCTCCAGAATGCAACTATCATCAAAATGATTCTTTATGTAGTGGGAGTAAATTGTATGATTTTGACTAGCCTAAAAAAAAGTTACATATCCTCTGAGAAAGACCCAGTTGGTGCGATTCCTGAGCCTTTTCTTGTTTGTGATAAACAGGAGAAAGAGCTAGAAGTAGGAATGAGTAGAGTCAAGCTAGACTATTTTTCGGTGTGTAGGGGAAAAATGAACATTAACAACTACTTCAAAAGAAAGTAGACGGGAAAGGAGAAGTGAGGTGGTAGCTAGGTAGGACTTCAAGGAGGTATTTTTGACAGGAAGTTGAGAAAAGAAAAAGGACTATTATTTTTTTTTTTTTTTGAGAGACTAACTGTGGAAGTCATTAACTGTGGCAAAAATAGAAAAAAAAAAGTTTTTCTGTACATTAAGAAAGTTCTCTCCCTCAATGGTGTCTTCTAAGATGAGGTCAGCAAAGTTTTCTCATAAAGGGTGAGATAGTAAAACTTTTTAGCTTTTAGATATTTTTAACTTTTAGGTATATTTAGGTAAAAGTTATTTAGGTACGGTGTCATAACTATTCAATTCTGCCACTGTGCTTGAAAGCGGCCAGAGATAATACATGGCTGTGTTTCAGTAAAACTTTATTTAAAAAAAAAAAAGAAAGTCACTTAAAGAAATCAGATTTGGCCTGTGAATCAACGTTCTGTGAGATCAGTAAAACATATATGTATTTCTATTATTTTTCTCCTGACAGACTCCTCTTTCAATGAATCTACATTACGTAGAGGCAGAACCATGTAGTATGTTTAGTTATGCTCAGCTTATAGCAGTAAGCACTGGCCACTTCAGAAGGGGTTAAAGCTGCAGAAAAAAATGTGATCATCAGAACATTGTTATCTTTATACGCGATTCCTTAGAGTGATCAGAAGAGAAAACTTTACAGTGAGAGGGGACTTAACTTCGGGGCCTGTCGTTGTTTGACTTACCATTACAGGATACCATAGGTTGGGTAGCTTATAAACAACATAAATTTATTGCTCACAGTTCTGGAGGCTGAGAGTCCAAGATCAAGGCCCCAAGATTGGCTGTCTGGTGAGGTCCCACTTCCTAGTTCATTAATGGCCATCTTTTCTCTGTATCCTCACCTCACTGAGTGCTCACTGAGTGCTGACTGAGTGAGGTCTGTAGGGTCTAATTTATAAGAACATTAATCCTATTTGTGAAGGCTCTACCTCATGACCTAATTACTTTCCAAAAGTCCACCACAAAATGCCTTACATTAGATATTATATTTTAATATGAGTGGGGGAGGGGGGGACACAATGTTCAGTCTATAGCACTGACAAAAAAAGAAGAGAGGAATTGGCACCCTGGAGATCCCTAATCCAACTTGCATGAAGTAGAACCTCAAGCTGCACTGTAATAAGGCAAGGCAATAGGATATGAATTCTACATTGAAGAGATATCATCATCAGAAGTAAGATGATATCACTGTGGAAGAAGGGGTAAAAGTCTTCTACTGTTGGTGTCGAGTCTAAAGAAGAAAATCAGTTATACTGCCCATTGATCAGAAAAAATTCAAATTGCCTCGCCTGCCCCTTTTTATCAACATACATTTCAAGAGCCACTGAACACACAAAGATAGGAAAGCCAAGGTAATCCACAATTCTAGGGCAAGATAGTTCAGGTGAGATACACAGGTTGTTCTCACCCACTTTCTCAGTGGGACTCAATAGCTATGGTGGCAAGAAACCATTATTTCCTCCAAGACTAAAGTGTTCATCAACTGAACAGATGTATATGCTGTTAAGGATCCAGATATTTAGAAATGGGCCAGTTTTCACCTTTTCAATTGAATATTGCCATTCATTAGAAAATACATGAAATGGGATTATCACTACACAAGTCAAATCAAGAGTGCTATTTTCCAACAGGCTTTCTTGAAAAAACACAATTCCATATTTAGGTTAGAGTCTGTTCCTTGCAAACCCTCCCAAGGTAGACATGGCTATATCTGTGGCATTTTTTTCCTCATTATGTTCTCATTATGCCAGGGTCATGGAAAGATCTTTGTTTGCAATAAGTGACTTTGGCAAAAAAAAAAAAGGGGGGCTTTTTCTTGGTTATAAGGTCTTATTATAAGGATGTTTTTACTAAACAGCATGGTCACATTTTGTGCTCTCAATGTAGACACTGAGGCTGCAGAAAATTCCCAAGCATCAGATCTGCTGAAGAATTCTAGATGCTTCTGAAACCAAAGAACAAATTGCAGGAGACTTTTAGCATGTGTCAACCTGATATTTTTTTCATTTAAGTGTTGCAGCATTTAATGAGATTAGAGGCGTAGAGGCGAGCAGAACAAAGAACAACTCAGCTCTGAACTGACCTTCTGGGTGACCTTAAGAGTCGATCTTCACCCACTTCTCCCTGCACAGGCAAATGTCTGGGCAGAGTCTCACGGTTGTCATAAATTTCATATCTTATTGTCTTCTTTCTACAGTCAGTTGCACAAAAACTTACTATTAAGGCAAACTTGTGTTGTCTTGCTTTTTATATCTTATCAGCAAGGTGATGATGGCAATCTATAGAAGAAAGAAGTTAAGTAACTGCAATTTCTAGGATGTTTAGCACTTCAGATGTTAAGGTATGTTGCCTTATCTCCTGAAAGTATTGGCCTTCAAGTCTTTTTTTTTTTTTCCTTATCCTCAGTTCTCTGCTTCCCAGTGAGTACAAACCTCTCAGACAAAATGACTTTTAGATCACCCAGGATGTTGATGGTAGATAGCACTGAAGTTCACATCTATTGTTGTACTCTAAGACTCAACAGCTACTGAACCACTCCTATGTCCATGAATATTTCATGTCTCCATCATACAGAATGACTCTGACTAGTACATCTCTAAAAGAGTGTGAAGAGTTTTATACCTTTATACTTCTTAGAGGGAGAAGCACATCATCTCATCCCTCTTCCTGTGTCTTGGATGTCAAGATCTGTTCACTGTGAGCAAAATTCATTCAGGTTTTCCCATCGTCCAGTCTCTCTGCCTTCTCTAATAGTCCCCCCTTATATTTGGTTTAGTTATCATTTGCCATTGCCTTCAATCTTCTGCCAACCCCTGACATTGAGCCCCCTCCCCTCTTATGATTCCATCTTCCACATGAGTAGTTTCTCTGATTACTCTTCATTCTTCCTGGAATGAAGTCTTGAGTTTTTTTCTCCAGTGCTTGTTGACTTACTGGTAAGGTAACCCCGGGTTCCCCTTTAAGGTCTACGATAACTAGTGAATCTTCGCTGGCTTTTGAATTGGAATTCTGGATCTATTCAGCTCTGGAATGTGACATAATGTTGAGTACCAAGTGGGCTGATCCTTGTCTGCTGGAACTCACAAGGCAAACTGCTCTGATTTCACCTGCCTCTTACCTTTCCCCTCTGGCAAAGCTCATCTCATAGCAGTCAATAAGAAACCAACTCCTTCAGTCTCTCTCCATCTTAAACATCTATAATAGTCCTCTATCATTTAAAACTTTTATTTGTAGAAACATTAAACCATGATCTAGAAGGAACTACTTAGACAATTCTGCTCATTTAATAGTAGATGAAATTAGACTCCAGATGGCATAGTAACTTGACCAAGGCCACACAGCTAAGACTAGCTAGTGACATCCAAGATTGAGACATTCTGTCATTCACTCCAAAATGAGTTGAATCCCATTTCAATGGCTGCATTCTCTTACTCCTATTCCTGCATGCTCTCCTCACTACATTATCACCACCTTCAGTCTTATCGCATACTTTTCCAATAAAATTCACAGCTAAAATACTGATTTACCAGTCTTCCCTTTTGCAGGAACTTCAAATAAATTGGATGATCAAATTCTCTGATTCAGTCAATAGACAACAGAATAAACATGACTTCTAGATCTTTCCTGACATGTGAACAGTTCTCAGCTTTCCCTCTCTGACCTACTCACCTACCATCGCAGGCAGTAAATAACGTTGTTCCTAAGCAGTTTTCCCCAAAGTGTATTCTCACGAGATGCTTGAGTCAAGAAGGTTCCTGTGTCAAATGCTTTTGCAAAGCACTCACAGCACGTCTGAGCTCTGCCTTGGGAAATCATAGTGTATCAAAGACGCTGAGTCAAAAGCTTTGAGATGCCATAATTAAGATTTTTTGGTCACTTCTTTGAACTGAATATCAAGTCTGTTTAACAATGGAATTTTTGAAAGGTTGGGATATACATTTTAGGGAAAAGTAGATCAAGACTACTTCTATTTCTCTATTTCTATTTAGATCCCCTACTTTCTCCCATTTGTAGCATCTTTACCCTGCCCTTCAAAAGCATTCCTATTCTATGGATTATCTTTTTAAGTCCCCTTGTGTTGAAGTATTAGGCTCTTAATGCTCGGGGAAAAGAACACTGAACTTAGACTCTAAAATGGATTGAATCCCATTTCACTGGCTGCATGACTTGAACAAGTAGGTTTCCTTTCTGTGAGCACTGATTTCTTCAACTATAGCCTCAACATTTTAATTTCTGCCTTGCTTATATCAGTAATGATTTGAGGATCCACAGAAATAATTGATGGAAAAATGTCATTTGCTCTAAAAGGTGTAAACATATTAAAAGTTATAATGATAATGACAATGATGCTAAGCCTCTTTCCTTAAGTAACACGTTTACATTCATGTCATAAATTCCCAAAGAGGATCAAAAATTGGTCATATTGGGTTTAATCTGTGAATTTAAGGATAGGGAAATATGATTGAACTATTAAAACCAGAAATTAGCCAGTTGATAATATAATAATGAGGAGAGAAAGATTAGAGGTCTGAGCTCTTGCATCACCCTAGTAAGAGTTCACCCTGTCTCAGAGGCAGCCAGGAGCCAGGAACACTTCAGGAGAAGTTGTAAAAGTAGAGATCCCTCTTCAATGACCTAAAGAAAGTCACGAACCCGAGAGCATGCAATCAATAATCTTTTGTGAGACATCCTAGAAATGTATCCTTTTGCTCAAGGAGGAGACAAACAGGACTAGATGTTAGTAACTGGACTTCAACAATTCAAAACTGAACCAGAGGAACACAAGTTTCTCATATATGAACTTATATGAATGGTCCTTCATGTCTGCCAGGCTGGTGGCCAGAAAAACATCTGTTACACATTTTAACAGGGGTCTTCTGAACACATGACGCTGTAAACCAAAGGAGTGATGTAAATGGTGGGGATATTTAGAGATCAGAGCAGGCCAAAAACTAAATGTGACATTGGCCCTTTAAGACTTCGTCCTTCTGACCATTCTGGGTTTCTAATCCTGCCAAGTGGGCTGGAGGCCAAAATATTTCTAAACTTTGCATTTATTTCAGGGTGTTAATCTCATAGGCGACCAACTCCTATTTAATAAACTCAAACTCCCCAGGCACTCCCCTTCAGAGATGCCTGTGTCTGCTCTCCTGAAGGCTTCAGCCTACATGTGCCTGCCCCTGTCTTTTCCGGCCTGGGAGGGTGTTGACACGGGGTGTCAGGCTATCCCGCAGCTGTCATCAGCCCATGCCACAGATGGTACTTCAATTATGCATCCCCTTCCCGAGGTACTTGCCTGGACTCGGTGAGCTGTCTACCTGCCTCTGGGGCTCATATGAGCTCCAGCAGCCAGGAAGAGAGGCAGAGAACTGCCCTCTAGATGGGCGCACTGGCGCCTTCAGCTCCAGGACTGATCATGGAGGCTTGGGCTTCCCATGCCCCTCTTCAGCCCTATTTTTAATCACTAGCTGCAGAAGGTAATGAGAAAGTGCTTGAATTACAAAGATTCCCATTTATTACTCTGACTGCCCCTCCACAAAGCCTCTCTTTTCCCTTTTGGCAAGAACAGATCACTATTGACACTTTTAGAAGGCCCTGGGCCCCCTCTCAATGATTGCCCTAATCTCTGCCTGCTTTGAAAGCAGAATTCTTTTCTAACTAGAATTTTTAGAAAGTTAAGAGGCTACTCTTTGCTTTATTCATTGGAATGACTTCGTAAGCTAATGTATTCTCCTGTCAGTATATTTCATGGGCTCAGCAACATCTGCAGGATGTGGAAAGAACAGAAACAAACCAGATGTTTCAAAAAGGTAGCTCCACTAAGCCTTCTTAACATAATTATTGCAGTATCGCATCCACGTTTATTGTACCTCTCCTATATTTATATGCTGCTAACTTTTCCTGTAGAATTCCAAACCAGTGGATCTAAGTTTCTTCTAAACAGATTTGCAATCTTTAAAAAAAAAAAAATTGACATATATCCTCCATTAAATCCAAATTTCCTTTATCAAATTTTAGAGGGGAAAAATAGATTAAGGAAATGTAGATATTTATCTCAGCCTTCAACATTTACACTCATTTAGCTAATTAGCACTTAATTACACTGTCAAAGGGGAAATTTTTACCACGGACAGACCCATGCCCACCCCTCAGGCCCTCACTCCTTCAGAAAGGCAGGCCTTTGCTGGAAGCCAACTCTTGCCTCCACAAAACATTTGTAATGATTACTTGACAAGGAGCGCAGATACAAAATTGCGCAAAGGAGAGCCATTACTCACCAGAGCCCCGCTGGAGCTCTCAAGCTGGAGCAACAGTGCCCCCCAAAGCAAGCCGCCAGAAACATTCTGTAAGCCGACTCTCGGCTGCCCAAACTTCTATTTCTGCTTTATAAGCCGAGGAGCTATTTTAAGAGTCGCTGGCCGAAAAGCAGGCTCTATTACAACCAGACCAGCATTCCAACCAAGCTGGGGAGCCTCTGCTGGAAACAGAGAATGTTTCCACCTATTTTAACTCAGACGCCAGGAATTCTCTAAGGAGGAGGTGGGGGTGGGGAGCAGAAGAGACACAGTAGAAAATTGGAAAACGTCAGAAGTTTGCCAAACTCCAGGGAACAAAGTATAACTAGATTAATGTAAAAATCTTATTAACCAAAATGCAGCTGAGTAGAGCCGTTTGTCATCAAAGTTTCTCCATCTTTTAACAAATGGCAATATTTTGTGGTCTAACAGGTTTCCTGCTAAGTGGAAGACCTCATTAAAGCTGTTGGAAAATAATAGTATTCTAATTACTTTAATTATGATATGATGAATTATCGAACCAGTTTTTAAAAACCATATGCAATTAGCCTTTTTTTTTAAAGCCAAAGATTCTATTTTCCAAAACAGGAAATGAAGCATAACACCCTGCATTTCACCATGTCCATCCTAGACACCCTGATGTAGAGGAGTAAGGAGCATGTAACGAAACAGACGACTTCTGCCGTCCCTCCCAAGGTGCACTGACAGCGGCCTTTTGGCTCCAAGAATGGAAACTGCATTAAGCCGGAGCCTGACCCAAATTTTCTCTTTCAAGTTTAAAGTCCTGTTTTCTATTTTCCCTTCTATCTTAGAATAGGGTCACCCTCTAAAAAAATGAAATATCACATTCCTGAAAGACAATGACCTGGTGATGTCCTATCAGCATGTTTGGCCTTTTATAGCGCTCTTGGAGGCATTTCAAGGGGAAAAAAATGAATGTGGTGTCGGCAATGAGGATTGAAAGTCAGGAAGCCTGAAAACCAAACCATATAATAATAACATAACCATAAGTGCCTATAAGACATAACCACCTCACCCCCCCCAAAAAAAATCACATAAGACTTCCATCATAATAGCTAGAATTAAGAGGACTGATAATACAAAAGTTTTGTACAAGCAGAAAGAAATTAGAATCCTCATGCATTTTTAGTGGGCTTGTGCAACTATTTTGGAAAACTAATGTTATCTATTAAGTATTATATATACTATATATAAGTATACATATATAAGTGTATATATATACTATATATGCTATATATACTATATATATAGTGTGTATATATATATATATATTTATATTAACCCTGCAATTTCACTCCTGGGTATATATCTTACCAAAATGAACATATATGCCCACCAAAAAGCATGCATAAGGATGTTCACAGTGGTTTTATTCATAATTCCCCAAGTTGAGACTAACACAAAGGTCCACCAATAGTAGGCTAAATAAATTGTAAAATATTCATTCTATAAAGTATTCCATAGCAATATTGCCCAGACACAAGAGTGTATACTATATGATTTCATCTATATTTTCTTCAAAAACAGACAAAAATAATCTGTGGAAATTATCATAACACTGGTGGAGTTAGTACCAGGCAGAGCATAAAAGAACATTCTAGAGTGTGCTAAGATTGTTTTGTACCTTAAAATGAGTGTAGCTACATGGACGTGCATATATAGCCATGTAACTACACACACACACACACACATATAATACATTCATGCAGCTGGACAGCTAAACTTATACATAGCAAAAGGAAAACAAAGGAAAAGGAAAAGAAAAAATTACCCCTGAAAATTAAGAGTCATCTGTTTCAAACATGTCCCCTGTAATGTCACTTCCCTGTAACAAGTACTTCAGGGTGTCCTAGATTCTTCTAATGATCTGTGAACTTTTCACTTGGCTTACAAAGGTCTTACATGTTTTGGGTCCAACCTGCCTCAGCTTCTCTTACCACCTCTGCCCCACTTTCTCTAGCTGACTTACCTCCAGCCACACTGATATCTTTTGCCTTTAACACACCAGCTCATTCTGATCTAGGCCCTTGGCACTTGCAGTCCTTTCTTCCTGGAACATTCTTCTCCCATACTTTCCATGAATACCCACAATGCATCACTCAGACCCCAGTTCAAATGCTGTCTTCTCAGAGAGGACTGTGCTGACTATCCCAGCTAGAGTAGCCACCACCATCTCTTATAGCTACAAGCGATACCTATTTATCCTCCTCCATTTTATATAGAGCACTTACTAGCCTCTAAAATTATTGTATTTACTTGTTTACTTTCTGTGTTCATCACTAAAATGTATGCCTAAAGGTCATAATTATATCTCCAGTCCCTAGGGTGGAACCTGGCATCTGGCAGACACTCAATGAATATTTACTTAATGACAAATAAATAATGGCCAATAACTAAGTAAACCGTTATCTGTGTGGCACAGCAGTGCACCAGTTTGAGCCCTTGCCAGGGAGGGGACCCACACGGCACAGCAGAACTCTCCTGCCTCACCCACTGCTCCCCTCATCAGTGTGTTTCAGTTGATCTGCCTGTTCTGCTCCCCACTCTGTCTCTGATAAATCCTCTCACCTCCCTTGCCTCTGGCCTGTACCCCAGCTCTTGTGTGCATAAATAAATAAATAAATCTTTTTTTAAAAAGTTAATGAGTACAGCAGTATGACAGAGTGAAAGAGCACTGCATCAGGAGTCCTAAGATTGAGAAGTTTGGAACAGCTTTAACATCTTTGATATGGATTTATCTACATCTAGTTAGGAGATTGGGGAGTTTGACATGAGAAGATAATAAACAGTCAAAAGTAGCAGAGGATTGACAGAGAGACATCAAAAGAGGAAGTTCCACCAGTGCTCAAATAGTGACTTCTTCCTCATGTTTTTAACCCACCCAAATTTTAGAAGGGGGACTCACAATTATCAATGTGCCGACTTTCTCCCAAAGAGAAGCAGCTTGTATTATACAATAAATTAGATGAACACTGACATCCCTTGAAACTCTGGCCTGAAAGGCGATACGAATCAAATGTCAGAAATGTGCATCACTGTCTCTGGCAAATAGAAATCTAAAACTTCCCCTGTGGGGAAGTAAGAGGTTTGTACTTAAAACAACCAGCCTGTGGAGACATATTCTTTTAATTGTTTGTGTTAATATTTTGGTTGCGTAGAACTAATATCATTGCTTAATTTTAAAATTAAAGAGCTATTTTAACTCCTTCTGCTAGCATCAAGTCAGTCACAAAGTTAAAAAATAATTAATTTAAAAAACATAAATATTTCCAAATAATGACTGACAGTTCTTCAGAATGGGAATCATTTGATTAGATTTATGGTTTTCCAGGAATTGTGTGTATGTGTATATACACAGGAGCATGATAAATAACACATGTGTCCATTGATTTATAGGTAAAAAGTACTTAGAACCTAGACAAGCTAAAATACTAAAATTGTGATGCAAGCAGGGACTAACAAGAAGTTGATCAGCGCCAACTATCTCTCATTTGAGCACAGTTTGTAGTTTGATCTGGCAAAAAGAAACAGGACTTGATTCAATTGTTATTTTTGCAGAAATGATCCATTTCTTCTAACTGCACAGCTGGAAGCACAAGGGAAGAGGCGAGGGTTTCACTGAGGAAGGCTCAGTTGGAAGTAATTTGTTATTGAGTTTATACTGTGAATTTTAGAACTCCAATCTTGAAGTTGGGGTCTAAGATTACCAATGGCCACCTTTGGGTTACAAAATCAAACCAAATGATTCCAGTGGGTCATTTTGCTGTTGATTATCTTCTTGATACCATAAGATTGGCAAAGTTGAGGCTGCCTTCTATAGAACCAATCTAAAAATTACCCTAGTGGGTTAGCCTTTAATGCCTTCGGAGACTAACTACAGGTCTCAGAAAACTCTCCATGGGTAGAGATGCTACCAATAATAACCATGTATATTCTAATAAGGCTCAAGGGAGTTCTAACTAATATGGATCACAGATTGACACCATAATCAAAAAAAGAGAGTAGTGTATTTTTATTTCAAAAAGATAAAGAAAAAGGAGGTTGGCAGGGGAGAGATCTTATTTCTTATATCAAATAGTAGAAAAAATGTCAGTGAAAACAATTTCAAATTCTGATTTCACAATTTATCTCAGGCTGTATCTACATGCTTGGTAATAAAACACAGCTATCCCTAACTTTCACTTAGAACAATTGCTATGGTGCATGTAATTTATGATATGAATTCTCAAATCTTAATCAATAGCTCCACAATGATGATAAACTGGTCTATCTGAAGGATGCCATTTAAAGGTTTTACAATGCCATTCAATCATTCTAAGCTGTCCAACTCTCCACCTACAGCTACCTATTCAAAGCCAGTTCTTTGAATGGTTTCTTTACTAATGGTTTCTTTACTAATAAGCCAACACATGCACATCCCTCTATGCACCAGTTCTTTGAATGGTTTCTTTACTAATAAGCCAACACATGCACATCCCTCTATGCACATTCCTGTCACCAGGTCTTTGCTCATAGCGCTCACCCTCCACACAATGCTCTCTCCTTCCAGACTAAGCACACTCCTCTGGAACTACATTCCATGGCTCATCCTCTCCCTATTTCTCTGAATTTCTATAACACTTGTTGGTACCACTTAGTTCCAGTTGATACAGTCCTTTTGTTGCCAGCTATCCTTGTCATCAATAAAGACTATGATTTTATGCTTTTTTTCTATTTTCATGACTGAGGAGCTATGCCATTCATAATGGATGCTTTGATCTATTAATGACAGCAGCAAAAACAAAGTTTTGGTCTCAGACAGACCTGTGTCAAATCTCACCTCCACCTCCACTAGTTACTAGGTCCTTCTTGTCATTGGCCCT
The DNA here is from genome assembly GCA_019455555.1 of Galemys pyrenaicus. NCBI lineage: Eukaryota > Metazoa > Chordata > Mammalia > Eulipotyphla > Talpidae > Galemys > Galemys pyrenaicus. Next base: position 660,940 of record JAGFMF010011895.1, read on the forward strand.
TACATACAATCTGTCATTAAGACATGGGTTCTACCAGTTCCTCCCTGGTGGAACAAGGGGTTAAGTTTCAGCACAATGAAGCAATTCCCAGCCTGCCAGGGAGCTAATCCAGATGACACAGCAGACCTCTCCTGTCTTGCCCTCTGCTCTCCTCAGCAGTGTGTTTCAGTCAATCCGCCTGCTCTATTCCCCAATCTATTTCTGGCCTGTGCCATAGCTCTTGTATGCACAAATAAATAAATCTTTAAAAAAAAAAAAGGACATTGGTTCTACTTCCAAATATATATTCAATCTAGTCAAGTCTCTTTTAGTTGCCATTGTGCTCTTCATATCACTGTCATCTCTTACCTCAACCCCTGACATAGCATGCTGACTAGTCTTCTTGTTTCTACCTTGTTCTTTGCCTTCCATTTCACATGCAACGTATATACAACAGAATTATCTTTTGTTTAAGGTAAATCAGATCATTTCATGCCTTTCTGAAAATGCTGTTTTCTCATTGTACTTCAAATGAAGCCCAATTCCCTCACCAAGACTTCAGATATGAGTTGACCTGTCATACTCAGTTTCATCTCATACCTGTCTCTCTATAACTCCACTTCAGCTGTACTGGTCCTTGGACAGTTTCTAGAAATAACTAAACTCTTACCAACCTTCAGAAGTTATCACAGCCCGGCATCCTTCCCCTTGACTCTCAATTAGGTTGGTTTCTTATATGTCAGGCTTTATTTCAAATGTCCCCCATCACAGACAACTTCCTAATGGCATTGGAGTTATTCTTGTCCACCTTGTTATTCTGTATTATAGTATCCTGTTTGCCTATGACACTAAAACAATCTACACTTACTTTATTTGTGTACATGTCTGTTAACTACCAACATAGTGGAATACAAACCATAACATCAAGGAGCTTTTCTGTCCTGTCCTTCACTATATCTCTAACCACTGGAACAGTGTTTAGTACATAAGAAATGCTTAATAAATAGTATTTGCAAGCCCCAATAAACAGTATATGTTAATTTCTGAATGGATTCACATTACATATACTTCCATTTCTCCCTTTCTGGTCTACGTGCTATTGTTATCACATGTCGTACCACTATCTGTTTTATACCCCACACTGTATTACTATTATTTTAAACAACCCTTTGCTTTCTATTTGCCTAATTTTTTTCCACTCAAATGGATCATATATATTCTTTTTTTTTCCTTTTTGCATAGCTAAAATTTTCAATCATATACCAAACATTGTGAATTGATTTTGTTGTACGATGGATATGTTTTTGTTTCTATAAATATTGTTGAACTTCACGCTGAGATATTATGCAATTTGGAAAGTCTGGTCCATGCCTGATTTTGTTGGGTAGCATAAGGTACAGAGTTATTTATTCCCCATGACTAAAGCAAACCCTTCTAAAAATTATACCCAGTGAATTGTGAAGTTTTCCAATCTGATAGACAGAAACAAGCACTATCTCTTGCTTGTTTGAATGTCCAATTCTGTTCCCTCTAGTCCTTCTGAGTGATTCTTCCTCCTGAGTAATTGCTTTACACACATGTGCTGATCAGCATTCAGATGACTATTAAAAGTGAGTCCATTAGCCACCTCCAGAGTCTCTTCTTCTGTAGCATTTCCCTCTCTGGCACTCTGTCTTGTGACCTCTATCTGCATTGGCCTCCCAGGATGTTAAACTTCATCTCTTCATCCAGGAAGGATTCTCTTCCTGTTTCATAGCTTGTAAGCTTTCTCAAGGTTATAAGCTAAGGCAATTATAGGTCTCAACCCATTTGTCCTCATTTCTTAGGGATTTCTGCCCTTTAATGTTTGATGTCCAATATCTTGAAAACTGTTATTTCATATATATTTTAGGAGTTGTAATTGTTTCAGGGAGATGGAATATCCGATCCATGTTATTCCATCTTGGCTGAAAGCAGAAGTCCCATGGTACATATAAAAGTTACCTAATCCTCTTCCTCATAAAGTTACTATCTGGGGAACAATTCTAATGGATAATAAAATGGTAACAAGGAGGAAAACATGTTTAAAAATCAGAGAAGGAAGAATTTACAGTGAAATTCCCATACTCAGTGTGCTGCATTGTATAGTGGGAAAAGAAGAAGCAAATCACCTTTACTGATTATTATATTATTTGGGTTATATGGAGTAGACCATAAAACATAAAATTCTTCTCTATTTTTGGTAAGGGGAAAGAAAGATAAGTTCAGTGAGGTGAAAATCAAATTACTTTTCCATCCCCTACCAACACAAGCAAACCTACACGTACACACACAGCACGGTCTTATCTCATTAAGTGATGTGACCCTACTCACGAAGGAGGCTCATCAGCAAAAACAATGTTTTGTGAACACATCATAGGATGTGCTCATTATACCACAAAGATAGAGTAGGGACCAAGCAATCACAGGGCAACACGGAAAATTGTTTTATAAGCCGACTTTTACAAATTGATTTCAAAACTGGGGAGCAATTACCATTAAGCAAAATAATTTGCTGCCCCAAAGAGGGTAGGGCATGGCAGTAGGTCCAAAGATAACCTAAGCCATCATTAGAGAAATCCAGTTATTTAGTCAATTTTACTTATTTACAGGACTAGAGATTAATGAGTTCAGATACTCACTCAGACAGTAATTAGGTTTCAAAAACATACTATAACACAATCAATCATGGCTCTTGAACATAATGGCATTAGGGCAGAGCCCTCTTTCAGCTCCAGTTATTAGCAAGTGATTGGTGAACACTGGGCTTAAGTTGAGAGGTTACCCCAGGGCCCTTCAATAAAATGAAAGGAGATCCTTATATAAGAAGAAAGTATATTTTTGAGCCTTTGTCCTTTGCCTGGATATTCTGAAATATTGTACTCAGGATATAGAATTCTGAAATATAACTTCAAGGATGGGCATTTTAAAATATAGTTGGTATTTCAGTTTAGACATGACTTTACTTAAGAAACTATTTACATTTGCTTGGATTTAGTCTTTAGTGGGCATTATTACTTTCTTTGCACTTTGAAAACAAATTGTGACTTTATGAATAAAGATAACTAAAGTGTTTTATAAATATACTAGGATCTCACAGCATCAAAGTAAAGGCCAGAAAATAAAAAGTCAAAGAGCTTTCAGATGAGGAAGATGTTTCCGTTATCTGCTTTTACTTAGCAAAGAACAGTTTCCCTTGTCATAAAAGAGGGAAATTATATACAGGGACAAACCCTAAAACCTTAGAATCTAGGGTGGGAAACAGATAGGTGATAAAAGAAAAAGCAGTAATTATTTTGAATAATTTTAAGATTTGCAAAAATAACTAAGCCCTTCACCCAGTTTCCCCTAATGTCAACATGTTACATGACCACATGTTACATAATTTGCTAAAACTCAGAAGACAATATTGGTATGTCTTGGTATGGATTTCACCATTTTTTCCATGAATGTCCTTTGTCTGGTCCAGGATCCAATATGGTATACGATTCTGCATTTAGCCATGTCTCTTTCATCTCTTCCAGTTTGAGACAACCTCTCAACCTTTCCCGGTTTCCCATGATCTTGACAGTTTTGAGGATCTGGCTAGGCATTTTGTAGGACATCCCTCAGTTTGTCTGATATTTTCTCATGACTTAACCGGGTTGTGGACTTTCAGAAAGAACACCACAGAGGTAAAGTTTCCTTCTCACTGCATCATGTTTCAGTATAAGGATATTTATCAATATGTGATTTATTACTGAAAATGGTTGACTTGACCACTTGGTTATGGTGGCATCTACCAGGTTTATGCACTAAAAGTTACATTTTTAAAGTTACATTTTTTCCCTTTCCATATTCCATATTCCCTCCCCTTCCATTGGAAGCAAGTTACTATGTGCAGCTCACACTCAAAAAGGAGCAAGGAAGGGAATTAAACACTATGTTTTGGGGAGAGGATATCTACTTGTATTATTTGGAATTCTCCTATAAGGAATATTTGTCCTTTCCCTTCCATTTATTTATTTATCCAGTCATTTCCTGCTCTTATTTTTAATAAACATTTCCTCCTATCTGCCTCTCCTTATTTATCAGATTTTACATCAAAGTACAGCAAACACAATAGCCCATGCTACATGGTAAGATTCACCAGACTGCCCTAGAAAACACATGCTTGTCTTTCATGAAGACTCAGTATAGCTTATTGAACTTGTAGCTTTACCCTCCAATATTTTCCCTCAACTTTGGGGGTTTAAAGTTTATTTTTCTACAGTTGTATAGATTCCATGCTTTGCCTTATAAAGTGCTATAACTTTCTCTGATATGATTTTTCCTATAGATTATGCAGTCTATGGAATTAATCTGTCTGTATAAACTTAGGCAATGTCTCTACAAGTTTCTAAGAAATTGTTGAAAAATAAAAATAGGATGTTAGTATCATTCAATCGAATAGCTTTTTGATTTCCATAACAGCAAACAAAGGGTTTGACTGACTTTCTGTAAACTAACCATGATTCTCTCTGTTTCTGTTTAGAACTACAAATACTTTCACACATGAAACTCCTTGGGATTAAAAAATGGAGAACTGATATGTTCTCCCCTCTGCATAGCTTCCTCCCTGCCTAACCTATTCCCAAGTGGGAAAAAAAATCCTTTAGACCTTTAAATTTAGTTCTGAGACAGACAACTCAGAAAAGCATACGGATTTGTATTTTATATTTGGCTTATCTGAAGCCCAATCAACTGGCTTCCTGAATCGGCCAAACCTAACTCCTTATGTGCTGTGCTAGGTACTCCACGTGCCACAAGTCCAGCCCTGCTTTTTCTGTAGTTTCTCCAGGGGAGAGCAACATGAGCCCATGAAACCTCCTGCAGTCCAGCTCTAAGGAAGAATTTTGTCAACAAGGCATTGATTTCAAGTATGGGTAAAGGCATCCCCATGGTGTGTCACCCCACATGAATGCCGCCAACATGAACACGGGCTGTGAGCCAGTCCTTCCTCATTCGATCCACAATAAGAGGTGTGCAAGAGCTCAAGGAGGAGCAGGGAGAGGTGCTGACCCTGTAGAATGCCCATGGAGTCCTTGGCACGCAAACAGACCTGCTGAGTATAAAGAGGACACAGGTTCTTTATTCTTAGTCCTGCCCACTGATTGCCCTTCTCAATCTCATTTGTCTCTCAAAGCCAAAATATTGCTCTCCTTTTAAAGTTTTCTATAGTTTGTGGATTTCCATTCTTCAGGGGTTCTGAATATCAAAACATGCACTTTTTATATTACATACTTGCTTGTATTTGTTCTTTCAAATGTATTCTGTTTCATTCCAATCCAGCTTGTAAGTGATCTGAGGTTTTATTTATTTTTTTTGTTAATCCTTTCATTTATTTTTTTATTAAAATATTTTAAAATTTACATATACTTGCCATTAATTGTAATCCCCATGTATTCCCCATCACCATCTCACCAGTGCACC
>JAGFMF010011895.1:667407-686075 GCA_019455555.1 Galemys pyrenaicus
CCTCCCTGGCCGGCAGCAGGGATCGAACTCGTGCTGCAGTGGCTGCGGTTTGCTTCATAGTGCGTTGCTTAACCCACTGCGCCACCAGGGAGGGCCCAAAATTTTTCCAAACTTTTAAATCTCTCATCCCATCCTCCTATGGAAGTGGAATGTCTATAAATAAAACATTTTCCAAAAACAGTTCATGCAAAATTAGGTTTAGTCAAAAGACCACATTCAAGTAATAATCTCAAAGGCAATTTAGTGACAAAATGTTACAGTGTTGGTTGTGTATTTTGTGTATATAAATTTATAAACATTAGTAACCATAAATGCTCCTTTGGATTTCCTTATCCAAGGGTCATCACTGGACTTTCTCATTTCTCTTTAGCTTTCCTCACCACCTCCTCTTGTCTACCTTGTTCCCTTATTCCCCAATTTTACTTTACTCCTAGGTTCCATGAACCTTGGGCTTGTGTCCCTCTAACAGTTTGCTTAGTCTCCCTTTTAAATACATGCGGATTACAGGGGAAGGATCTGCTAGCTTTCTCCCATCACCAGGAGCTTATCAGAACAGCCAGCTGAAGCTGGGGAGGTGAAAGCAGGGTGAGAACAGTTCAGTGAGTAATCGGGATCAAGTCACTAGGATCACTCTCCTTTAATACCAAAGTCAAGAGGACCAGTCAACAAGCACATCAAGGTCAGAGTCACAGTTCCCTGACAGCAAGCAGAAACCTGTCTCAGTTGCAACGACACAGTGCTAATTCAAATCCCTCCCTGTTCCCATGTCCACAGATAATAAATTTCCATTCCAGGGATAGACATTTGCCCCTTTTCTGAAAAAAAAAAAAAAAAAAAAGATTAACCCCATTCTTGTGGATACAATGTCTCATAACAAAAGCAAATTATTTGGGTGAGGATGGCAGTGTTAAGATACATCCCAGCTCTCAGGATAAACCAAAGGGACCATGGGGTGGGGGAGGGTAAGGGGGAGGGCAAAAACGGGGATGAGGCCAGAGGGTGCACAAGGGACTGAGGTGATGGTGCACCGGTGAAATGGTGGTGGGTACTCCCTGGGGACTACAAATGATGTCAAATATAATTAATAAAAAAAAAAAAAGATACATCCCGGCTGATATCAGCCCACCTTCCAGAAACAGCACTGACCCTCAGGCTGTGTCAGTCCATCGTGTGCAATTTTTCACATGCTTTCCCCTCCTCTCTGCCCTTCTGTTTAGTGACAACTAAATCTGGGGACAGGGGAGTAGTGAAGAAGAAAGAGGTGCCAAGGCAGAATTTTCATCATTGAGGTAAATGAGAGGAACTTCAGGCCATCAAATCCAAATCCACAACCAATCAAGGCTCTTGACTGATTTGAGCTATTGCTCAATGTTCTACACTTTAATACTTTAAGAAAAGTTTATTATGACAAGTCAATGACAGCACTTTTAGTAGGTCAATAAATCATGGATGTATCATGTCACAGAGATGACAGCTATGTAAAGCATCACAGGAAATCTGATACTATTTCAACAAAATAGCAACTAGAGCCTCTTGGCGCTTACTGTAATTTTAAGTCAAGGTTTAAAAATATATTATTGTTACTATTGCTGAATGGGAAATTTTCTTCAGCAGAGAACTGAGAAATGAAATGATTCATTGTGAAGTTTAGCGTGAGAGAGAATAAGTATTAAAGTGGGGAAGGGGTTCCAAATGCTGCTTCTTATATTGGTGTTCTGGGTGTATTTTATAATTTGCAAATATCAGGGCAGGGGTAGAAAAGAAACCCAAACCAGATGAGAAATACGATAAAAAGACTGTCAAGAGCTTTCTCTCATGGCCTCTTTCCAAGCATATGCAAAGAGAGGAGATGTTAATTTTTGTAATAAGGTTGGGGGTATGGTACAGTAGAGATAGAGAGCTGACCCAATCCTGTTTTCTTACTTTCATAGTTGAAACTTGAAGCAGCTGTCAGAACTGGGGGTGACAGATGTTAGCAGTGAAGGGTGCAAAGGCAACAACTTACTCCTCCTTCCAAACTGTGAAAATTACCCTGTGCCAACATTTTTTCTGTTCTTTGAGGGAAGAGGGCAGTGGAATGGCAAGATTAAGAAAGAATAAGTCCTGATATTGTGTTTTCCAGTTTATAAAATGCTTTCATGTATTTTATTTCATTTGATCCTCAAATCAAATTTCTACAGGTGGTAGGTAGACTGTGCCATAATTCTTTTCAAAGAAGGCACAAGGAGTTTAAGTGATTTGCCCAAAACTACATAGTCACCCAAGGTGGAAAAGGGACAATAACCCAGTGTCCCCATGTTAGTTCACGACTTCTGCCATTATGTATGTTTAACATAGTTTTTGTCTGTCTTGGATCTCTCTCTCTGCCCCACTCTGATATTAGTAAGTTGCAAAATAAAACCAGAACATCGATATGAGAAACCCCTTCTTCCCTGAATGTTTTATTCCTCCTCACACTAAACTTTCAGTAAGTTGTTTCATCTTTCAGCATCCCATCCAAGACTGTTTCTCTGCATTTGGTGACACTGGAATTGAATGTTTCTGTAGCCAAGGTATCTGGGTGTCATCAATCCCTGGGGATTGAAATAGCCCGTCACACTTCTCCTTCCAATTTCTGGCCTTGGATCTGACTTTTGGTTTCAGGCAGCTGAAGAGGACATTTCACACCAAGGAGGGACTTGGTGTCCAACACAACATCTTAGCTGAGGCACTGGAGTCTTGACTGTCTTTTGGCTCCTGGAAGGCACTAATGAAGTGTTCAGGGAGAGCACTAGCATCCTCGTCATGCCAGTGTTGACCAAGTAAGCCCTCAGATACCATGACTTGGGAACAGAAATGAAGAAACAGGTATAACTGAACTAGCTTTACCATGTCAATACATGGTTGAATGGGGAAAAAAAAAATCCAAACATCAAAATAAAGCAAGCTGAGTTGTTATTTCCCTAATTTATTCACCCTCCAAGGCTACTTTTCATGACTTCTTTTCCCTCCAAAATTTCTATAAAAAAAAATCATTCATATAATAATGTAAACTTCAGTGAACACACATTAGCCCCAAGTACCATCATATCCCCAGCTCCATTCCTGCAGGTCCCGGCAGTCAAAGCCCTGTGTTCTGCTCCAATCTCTAAAACATGCCTCCTAAAAGCAGCGAGTGTCCTTTACTTGATTTTCTTTTGTGGGCGGTGCTTGATGAACAACCTGAAACGAATTTAGCTGATAAGTGTCAACAGCCCTGCCAGCCAAATCTGGTCTGAACAGAAATAAACCAAAATTGGCAGAGAGGTGGGGAGCCTTGCGGTGTGATTCATCACAGCATGATCCTCCCCAACGATCTATAATGAGATTGCTCTAGGTAAGCACCAAAAAACCCAAAGAGAAAATCGTGGCAGGAAGAGGGGACTGGACACCAACATACACAAGAGATTTGTTAAAAATAAACAAATCTGCACAGTCAGCCTAAGTCCAGCGCAGAAGCCCCTGTGGGACTGGGTGGAGGCCATGCAGAGGCCAGTCCTGCCCCACCCCATGTGCTGTGTTGGTTGCGTGATTCAACTTTCTTGTCTAACTTTCCTTTTTGTAGATCTGTGAAATAAAAACCATAACATCTACTTCACAGGGCTGTGATTCCATATGATGGGAGGCCAACACAGAACCTAGGAAGTATGAAAAACATTGACGCCATCAGACAGGGCTTTGCCTCTCCTACTAGCTATGTGACTGGTTAAGTTATCAGTTCTTGCAGTCTCAGCCTTAGAGAGGAGGAAATAATCACATCTTTATGAGTGCAGAGGGCAGATTAAATGAGATAAGGGATATTTTAAAAAGCAGTATAATACCTAGTATAGAATAAGAAATCCAAAAAATGGGTAAAGCCCCAAATGTACAGTGTTCTTTTTCACCTTTGATCTGAGACCCCCAAATAAAATTGAATAAAAATAAATATAGCGTATGCGTCTTAATATTTGCCCCTTGAAAATACAAACAACTTTTAAGTGTCAGTCTTTGGGGGTGTCCAGTAGTTTGATGGTTTTGTTTTTTAAGATTCATTTATTTATGCATACAAGAACTGGGGTACAGTCCAGAGTAGTTGGGGTGAGAGGATTTACTAGAGACAGAGTGGGGAGCAGAACAGGCAGACTGACTGAAACACACTGCTGAGGGGAGCAGCAGGCGAGGCAGGAGAGGTCTGCTGTGCCATGTGGGTCCCCTCCCTGGCCAGGCCACTCATGCTGCAGTGGCTGTGGTCTGCTTCATAGTGTTTTGCTTAACCCATTGCACCACCATGGAGGCCCCAGTTTGATATTTTTTGATGGTTCCTGTGGCATTAGTTAATCATTGGTTCCAATCTCCTCCAAACAGATTAAACATTCACACCCTCAAACGGCCTCCTGAAAGACAAAATTTTTTTCCCATGCCTTAACTTTGGGCTGGTCAAATGATTTGCTTTGGTTTACTGGTGTTTATAAGGACAATGGGAAATGGAACTGCAAAGTCCAGTCTTATGTGTCATTATGAGAATAAATCCTCCTTAAGCTGCAGGTCCCAGGATGACAAGAATCATGTGAAACAGACCTGAATCCAACCATGAAGTAAGCCAAGCCACACTACCTCTGGACTAGCCAACCAATGCACATGTGCGCAAGAAATAAATGCTTATTTTTATATGCCCTAGGTTAGGCGTGGGTTTTTATGAACCATCATTGTGGCAATAGTTGACTATGAAAACCAAAAAAAAAAAACAAAAAACTTACCATTAGAAATAAGAGGGTAAGAAAATTAAGAAAATATTCTAACACCTCAGGAAAAAAAAAAAAGAAAGAAGAGGGGAAATTGTTGGCCCCCTCAGATGCATGTGCCTTACCTGGAATGTCTATGCTGAGTGGCAGGAACAGGAGCCACTGGAGGGACAGGGCTCTCTGACACCTCCTGGCTTAGGCAAGTGAGGAAACTGGGGTTCTTTTCTGATGAGTCTCCCACAGCATTTGATGGATCCTCAGCAGTATCTTTTGCTGATCTTGTCTCCATTTTAGACTCAGTCAGGACAGCAGAAATAATATTATAAAATTTGAAGAATCAGGGGTCCTGAGAAGTAAATACAACAATGAAAGGGAATAAGAAAATATAAAGGCAAGATTTTTTTTTGCATATCTATTGTCACTTTATTTTTTTTCTTTTTTTATTAAAATATTTTAAAATTTACATATACTTGCCATTAATTGTAATCCCCATGTATTCCCCATCACCATCTCACCAGTGCACCATCACCTCAGTCCCTCCTGTTCCCATCTTCCCTCAACCCTCCCCCTCCCCTCCCCACCAGGTGTCCCCAGTCTGTCCTTGAAGGCAAGATTGTGTGGTGACGGGGATATGTTTTATCTCTCAGCTCTGGAAGATCCCAATTTGCATGTTTATCCATGATTTACTCTCTAGGTCTTCCTCCCTCCTTCCAAGAAACCATGTGTCTCTCTACAATATAACCATATCCAAAATCTAGCTGGGAGAGAATCTAATATCAGTCATTTAAACCTTAGTCTAGGGCCTCCCTGGTGGTGCAGCGGGTTAAGCAACGCACTATGAAGCAAACCGCAGGCAGCCACTGCAGCACAAGTTCGAGCCCTGCCTCCGACCAGGGAAGTGACCCACATGGTGCAGCAGACCTCTCCTGCCTCGCCTGCTGCTCCCCTCAGCAGTGTGTTTCAGTCAATCTGCCTGTTCTGCTCCCCACTCTATCTCTGGTGAATCCTCTCCCCTCCCATGACTCTGGCCTGTACCCCAGTTCTTTATGCATAAATAAATAAATCTTTAAAACAAATAAATAAATAAACCTTAGTCGAAATTTCAAATCTATTATTACTACTTCTTAGCCTATTTTCATACTGACTATATTTAACTATGGTATAAAATGTTTTTTTCCTATAAAAACATGAAATTAGGAGCTACAGCAAGTATGTTATGGTTACAAGTTATCTCATATAGAAAGTTATTTAGTGACTTTCTTAAGAGAGGAAAGGAAAAACTTCCTCAAAACCTTGACAGTGTAATACCCATAGAGTCCCTTGAAAAGAAGATGCAAGTATTGAGAGTAATAACATAGCATTGTATATATTCCAGGCATGCTTTAAAGGATACTAAATGATTTAACATCATATTTTCAAGGTGATCATTTTGAAGGTATGCAACTGATACATTTTAAAAAATGGAAGTGATGTGTAGCAAAAATTACTTTAAACTCCTGACTTTTATTATACTCTGTAAGACAGTAAGGCAGGTAAAAGCTATCATCGTAGGCATCAACTGAAGGGAATCCCAGGAAACTTCAGAACTTTCAAAGGACTAGAGGTTGAAAATCCACCAGACAAGGCTTTAAAATCTAACAGCATAAGAGCAAAGTTATTCAACTAGTAGTACTAACCAGTTCCCTATTCTTCTTTTTTATTGCTTCCTACAATCATGCTGTCTCACTCATTGAATCACTGGGAAGCAGAGAGATAATGAGATACAGAGGACAGGGACTGTCCTCAAGATTCAGAGAGTCCCAGAATTAAGACATTTGCTCCAGTGTGACTAAGGAGTGGAAGCTAATTTATAGTCTCTTTCCACTGAGTCCTTTCCACAGGCAATGGATACTGCAATGACTACATAGGAAATTGCCATTCAGGTAAGTATTAATAGTCACCAGTAATAAAGTCAAGATGTAATAAATAGGTATGGGCCATGTCCTTGGAAAAATTAGTCCTACCAAACTGTATGGACATGGACTAGGTCAAAGTGATCACATGCCCAGCTTTCTTCCTACTCTCAGAAGGACATCTAGAATAAAAGAAAGAATCAATCAGCCAACCATAGAGATTAAAAGTATAACATATAATGCACCAAAGTATATTTAGAGCTTATTATTCAAGAACATTCTGTAACATTTCTGGAGGGAGATCAGACAATTATGTGATCTCATGTGGCACTCACACTGTTTACAAAGTGATTGTACGTGAATGGGTTTGGGGTAATACCAAACATTGACATTGTAAACAGTGTAGAAAGTAGCCTTATACTCACTCATAAGATCTCCAAATTGAATCAATTCAATAAAATGCACCTTTTTATTTAAATGAAAGTTTTTGTTCATAATTTAGAATAAGAAAGATGTTTAATCTTATATTTATATAGGATAGTTCCTTTAGTCCATGAATTAAAGAAAACAAGTTGGAAATTCAAAATTGCCTTTGAAGAAGCAGCACAGATAGAGGTAGGTGGGTGTAGGGGTAAAAGACAAAAATGTTGGCACTCCATAATGTTACTGAAAAGTCAACTCTGTGAGTGGAAGAAACATTCTAGAAGTAGAAATGGATTTTCATGAAAATATGCACTCCCTAGGAATTTTAACATCTTGGACTCCCCAGGCTGTGCTGGGGAAGCAAAAACTTGTGAGGACCAAACCTTGGGGAATTTTTATTTGAAGCCATAAGTTATCCCATATGGTTGGAGAGTGATTTCTTATACGATAGATAGAAACTTGAATTAAACTGGCTGTTTATAGCAAGGAGAAAGAAGGAAGAGATGGGTGGGCTGCATTTCTGTGCCATAACTGGGCCTGCGGTAAAGGCAGCAGCAAATCATCTCAAGTCAGAATAGTCTTAGGTGGTTGAAAAATTGTGACAAGTATGACAGTGGGATAAAGCAATACAATTGAAGAGAGAAGAAAAAAATGAAAAAGTAAGATAAGTGATTACCAGCCAATAGGAAATGCATGGTAATAAATACCAAAGGTGATGGAGGTGGGATTGGGGGGGAGAGGGAAAGAAAGTTGGTGCCAGGAAGATCATTTAAAGGCAAAGAGGTATACTTGGACACATATAAAATATCAGGTAGAGGAGGTCTCTGACTATGACAGCAGAAAAATCTAAGATAGTGTAAAAAATGATAAGACAAGCGAAGGTGGAGAATGAAAGCAAGATAAATTACAAAGAGGTTGAAACAAATAAGACATTTTTAAGTACATAAGAAACAAGAGGTCAGAGAAATGACATGGGAAATTTATTGTCAGAAGAAGCAGAACAAAAAAATTAAATGAATTCTCTGCCTGAGTATTTACAGAGGACAGGGCAGATGCCAGAAACAGGCATAAATTTCCAGAACTAGGAAGGAGAGATGTTTAAAGAAATAAAGATCAATAGTAGGACCAATCTTCAAGAAACTTCAATGTTTCTATGACTCATAAAACTCCAGAAGCAGAAATGGCATCCAGACTTGGTAGAAAAGGTCTCTTGAAGCTTCACACAAGACTTCAGCAAAACTAGGAAGGCAATGGCAGGTGCCACCTGGAAGTGACATGGTCTCAGTGGGAGATGATGTGTGACCTACTTGAGTTATCTTGTGATGAGCCCAAAGTGCATATGAAGAGTGCTACCAATCCTTTTTTATGACTGGCATTTCCCTTTGAATAGCACTTGTCCATAGGAGCTGTGCATTAGTAATAAAATGGCTGGTTTTCTGACAGTCTCAGAGGTTAGTTGCTCTAGATAACATTGGCTACACTGTTGGTCAAACCATTAACCAAATGATCCAGTGCCTTCTGATCCTTGAGCACTGGAAAGTCCTCTCTGGCATGCTTCCGGCAAAGAAATATTATTGAGATGAGCAAGAACAAAAAGCAGGGAGTCTCTGGGAATCAGAGGTGTGGTTTGAGTTTATGTACTAACCTCACTTGTCATTCACATCACATTTTCTCTTCTGAGTCTCCTCGTGCCTCATCTTTTAATTATTTATTTGACTTTACTATATTGTAAACATCACTGCAAGCTGGTTTAAAAGCTTTCTGAAAACAGTCTGAAAGTTAAGAAGGCAAGTAAAAAGAAGAGGAAAGGCAATAGAGGAAGGGAGAAGGAGTAGGGAATGAGGAAGAAATTATGAGTTCCTTTCTCAGGGGAGACAATGAGACAAAGAAAATTAGCACACACATTAATTTGAATACAGAAAAAAATTAGTTGGAAACAAGGGGGAAAAATCTAAGAATCAGAGGAATCACATAATAAGATAAAGTTAAGGGAGAGAAGAGTAACTTCAAGAACTGAAGGAAGGATTCTGAATAACAAATTAAGAAGGAATCCTTAAGGACAAAAGAGAAGAACGATGGCAAGAAGGCTTAGTATGATTCAGAATGGACATTTGAAAGGGTAAAACTGGAGAGACAGGAGCTAATCATTTGTAGATTTATTCTGGGTTTTCAAGAGTCCTCACAGACAAGCAACTTAACTGCTGAGAGAGAAAAAGAATTCCATCATAAAAGCAAAACAGCAAGGAAGAAGGAAGGACAACATTTAGAGATAATCAGCACTTAGGATCCCTTAAAGTGGGTGTCTTCTAGTGAATTTTTGGCATGGCATGGAGTCTGTGAACATCAAAAGCAGCCCTTTGGCAAGGGACACACACACACCTCTCACCCAAAGAGAAAGAACATGCAGACACCCTATATCATGAACACATGCACATCCTATACAGTACACACAGATCAGATCATATACACACGCCACACCATGATCAAACATGAATACACCATGCAGTACACTCATATCACGCCATACACATATGACAACATGAATACACATGCACATCACATACAACACATACACTATATCATACATGCACACCCCATACCATACTACATAACACACAACACATTACGCACAAACATATCATGTACTGTATCATGAACACACATTCACAATACACACATACCACACACCACACACATTTTGATCAAAATAAAATAGTCCAGGTTCCCTTTCAGAGACACAGGTATGTAATCTATTAATCTGTTGTTGAGAAATAGGTTATTCTAATATTCTAGATATTGGACACCATAAAATTTAATAGATAAAACAATAAATTTTACACAGGAGTGGTTATAACTCCATAGATAGATAAATGAGAACAATTTTAAGAGATGTTTTATTTACTAACTTGATCAAAAGTTCTTAAATTAGTCTAACCAGTTGGCTAACCAATAAGGAAAATTGTCCATGAATCTTAAATCATTCATTTGATTTCACAAAATGTCAAGGTTGCAAGTGAGAAATCATGTTGCCATATATGTTATTCCCTATTAAAATATGCCAAGTCCAAAAAATAAATGTTTCAGAATAGTATGTATATCTTTTATGTCAATTAAGTCAACTAATAGCCAAAAAAAAAGTGTTTCCCTCTTCTTTCCATCTGGCTTGCCCACTACATACTTCTGCATCAAAAATGTTTGTACTTAGTTGACTTTCTAATCTTTAATGGGGAGTAAAGGTGGAGAGGGGTCAAACAGGCAAAAACACAACAAAATAATTCTCAGACTCTGTGAAAAACATATTGTTTACCAGATAGGGTGGGGGAGAAGAAGAAGGGATGTGGGGGGTGGCAGTACTAGGGTGTAACACTAGAGCTTTGATGGAAAGTGAATAAAGTAGTTGCACTTTGGGAGGTGTAAAGTTTCACTCCCAAAGTTATATATTATATAAATGATTAGTAAATCAATAAAATTGGGGGAGAGGTCAGAGGGTTGTTACTCTTACTCTGTAAGCAATTTGGAGTCCATGAAGAAACAGGTGAGACCAGTCTCAACTAAATGAAGAGAAAAGGGGTTTCCCGATCATATAATGACAAAAGGAATCCATTTAATCCAGTTTATGAAAATGATTGAATCTGAAAATAACATTCCTCAGCTGTCTTCACTCTCCTCTATTTGTATCCAAGTTCCAGGCCTCACATGAACACAAGGTACTAGCTGAAGAAGGGTAATCCATGGCAACATCCAGTCAGAGACACCTGTTTCCAATTTGGACAGTGAAATTTTAAAGTGTTTGATTGGCCGGATAACATTCCAAATCTCCCAGTGATGACGACCTACTCCTTTTGAAAAATCAGACAATGTTTCCTCCAGCCTACAATGTCCAGTTGCTCAGTAGACTTGCCTACTTGATATTGGACATGGACTCTAGTCTGTCCTGGTCCCCGCCTGGTGTCATCATCCATCTGGGTAGCCTGTTTGGCCCCTGAAGATACTTGAATTATATGTCTGTGCTATAGAAACCATAAGGATGCCTGAACACATCAGTCTTTCCAAGTGAAGGTAGATATTCTGACCTGCTGCTCTAAGAAGACTAAGAGCAGATGGCAGCTCAGAACTACCCAGCACTGCACATGTTCCATATATATTTACAAACAACAATAACTACAGAACCAGATGACAGGACCTAATTGGCCCCTGCCTCACTTTAAATTACAGAATAAAGTAGACTTCTGGTTTTTGACATTCCTTGACAAATCAGATTAAGAATTACATTACCCTTTTTTTAAGTTAGCTACTTAGGTTTTTCTCTTATTTTGCTATTTTTCTTCATTATATCTTAAGCCTGATGTTGATAATCTTGCTAACATTTATATTTTGAAAATTTATTTTCTTTTCTTCTTTCAAATTCTCAGTATATATTTTATTATGAGTTTACAAAAGATTATATAAATAAACTAATTTGTTTGTTATGATGTTGGCATTCTTCAATGTTAATCCTTGAAAAATAACACTGGGTCTTTTGAATGTAATGATCTGAAATTTCTAGAAGTAATTTGATGATTTATTTTAAATATTATCAACTGGAAGGATGATAAACAATGCACAAAACCTTACTTCATTATAAAGTCTCATTCTGTACCCAAGAGGAAAACAACAGCTGAAGCATCTGGGCCCTGACCGGTGGTAACCGACCGGACTGGTTAGAAAAGGTCAGACCTTAGAGTCTTGAGATCTAGGAGCCAAAAATAGCACAAGTCACTGAGAAATGACTAATCTTTTAACTCATAAAGGTAAAATATAAAATTTAGAGTAATTGCATGCTTCTCATACAATACAGATTTTGTTTTATTCTGAATTAAACATACAATTTTATGCCAGAACAGGTTTTTATAAAAAGGCTGCAAACCAGAGGGGGCCACAACAGCCTTACAAACATAATCTCCCCACCCCACCCTCTCCACAAACACATATAGCCCAAACTGAACTGCAACTAGAAGGACTAAAATATTTACAGGGCCCAGTGCAAATGAAAATGCCAGGTCCCATGTTCAAATATTATTAAGACTTTCAAGGTGGCGACTGTGGAATGTTAAATGCAATGAGAAGCTCTCCTAAGCTTAGTGCCCTATACAACTGCATGAGTCACCTGCCCATGGAACTGGCCCTGGTTGTAAGAAAGAAGCTTTGAAAAAATTATATTTTCTTTCAAAAATGAAAAACCAGTTAGCCTTTACTTCTGTCTCCTCAGATTCAACCTTAGGGAAGACGTTAATCATATTCAGAAGCAGAGCATGAAAGAGTGTCAACAAAAAAGAATCAGCCATCTTTCCAGGTAACCTTGTAGTTCTACTTCCACCCTGCACATTCCAGTGGACACTTTCACCTCCCTCCCCATACCAGGGAAGATTTCTCAGGCCTGAACCCACTGGGCATGCATTTGTAGGCAGCTGATTAAATAACTAAAGTTGAATTTCAACAAGACTATCTGTACCTTTTAACCTCAGGATGCACTTAAGTACTTTAGTGGAGTTTGGATTAAAAACTATCAAATTCCTTTGAGAAGAAGGAATACAAGTAAGAGAAGGCTGCCCACAAGTGAATTTCCATTCTAAAAGTATGAAGTAAATCTTCTCGAGAAAGGTTCTTTGTACATCAGAGCAAAAGACACCAGACTTCAAAGTGCCAGCAGGGCATGGAGAACACATTAGGTTGTAGCCTCAAAGACACATCTTAGAATCTCTTGTGGTTATTTGAGAAATTGGAAGAATATAGCCTCGGACATTTTGTGGACATCATTTTGGGAGATCGGGCCTTGTCTTAAACACCTGCTCTGTTTGCTATTGACAGGAATTTGGAAGTGTTGGCACCATTTCCTAGTTCTACTAAAGTTTTGTGTTTCTGTAGAATATTCTAGCTATTTTTAAGGCTTAGCCTACTCAGTTGTTTCTTAGAGAAACTGGATATTGGGATTTCAGATGCAGTCAGATTTCTTGGTGTTGCTATTTGGGTAGGTTTGGTCAGCAATGGTCTAGGAATCAAGATGGCAGAGTGACCCTGGGCAAGAACCAGCACATTTAAAACACAACTTATTAGCTTCATCAACCAAGGATGTGAGAGAACTCAACTAGATGAGAGGGTTTGACTCCTCTTAAGGGCATTGGAGTGAAAGGGTAAGAAGTGAATGGGTAAGGTCTGTGTTGTATTCACCTAGCTTCTACCAGAAAAGTTCCCTGGTTTGGGGCTCATTCACTCATCCTCCCGTAGGTCACAGAGATGAGAGCTTTTCCCTGGATCACATCACTACCATGTTTAGGCTCTGACACCAGTTGCTGGGGCTCCCATCCCAGCTCCATCTCTTCCCATGTGACCTCAGCATGTCTTTTTTTTCCCCTTTAATTTATATATATTTGATATCAATTGTAATCCTCATGTATTTCCCATCACCATCTCACCAGTGCACCATCACCTCAGTCCCCGTGCTCCCATCTTCCTTCAACCCTCCCCATCACCCCTCCTCACCAAGTGCCCCCAATTTGTCCTTGTCTTTTCATTTTTGGCTTTTGTGTCTTTATTGTTATTGTTATTATTATTATTGTTCTTATTCCTTTCCTTGATCCTTATTTGGTTCCCTTATATTCCTCCTAGGGTAGGAACCATCTGGTATTTTTCTTTTGCCTTCTGACTTACTTCACTGAGCGTAATCCCTTCTAGTCCTATCCATGTTCCTATGAATGCATCTAGTTTTTTCTTTTTTGATTGCTGAATAGTAGTCCATCGTGTATATGTACCACTGCTTCCCGGTCCACTCATCTGTTTTTGGGCATTTAGGTTGTTTCCAGGTCTTACCTATTGTAAAGAGTCAGCATGTCTTTTAACCTTGAAACAAGAAGACAATAACATTCTCTACCTCCAAGGGCCTTGTGAAGACTAAATGAGAAAATGTGTAAAATGTTGAGCTCCACTTCCTGCTTTATAGAATGAGCTAAATAAATGCTAACTTTGACAGTTTTGCTTGAACAAAGGAACCTATGACCAAAAAAAGAAAAAGAAAAAAAGGCTTGAAAAACACAGTGGACCTGAGATATTAAATGTTTCTCTAAAGTTCTATGATTTTTCGGACCTCCCTGGTGGTGCAGCAGGTTAAGCAACACATCGTGAAGCAAACTGCAGCCACTGCAGCATGAGTTCGGTCCCTGCCGCCGGCCAGTGAGGGGACCCACATGGCGCAGCAGACCGCTCCTGCCTCGCCCGCTGCTCCCCTCAGCCCTCAGCAGTGTGTTTCAGTCCATCTGCCTGTTCTGCTCCCCACTCTGTCCTGTGAATCCTCTCACCTCCCGCAACTCTGGCCTGTACCCCAGCTCTTGTATGCATAAATAAATAAATCTTTAAAAAAAATAAATAAAGTTCTATGATTTTTCTCATTTCTCTCCTTCTTTCTTTTAACCCTTCACTCCCTCTCCCATAAACCTCTGCAACTAGAGTTAAAATCATACTGGAATCAATCTTCTGGTTATGAGTGACAGCGATAGAGCCTGGGTGGATTGGTGGGGGGAAGCGAGCATAAATACCAATTTTTAAGCTTTCCAGGAACTGCTATCTTGAAGTCTGGTGTCAAGGGATTTTGCGTGTTTTGGTGAGTATAACAGATCCTTTCATCCTCATTACTCATCTCTGTGAAGAACAGTGATAGCCCACACATGCCATAGGGGTAAGACCTAAATCACTAATTCCTGCTGCAGACAATCATATTAATGCCAATGGCAAATACAGTCACAAAGAAAATTCTAGGACAAGACAGGAGCAATAACTAAGGACTTGCAGAAGACATATAATTTATATCCACTTCATGGACCCACTTCACAAATGACCTCTCAGCTGGCAGTTACCATCCCTGACTTTTTCCTTCCACCTGCTTAGTGAGAAAACAGCCATCGATGACAGGAGGACAGGATAAATCTGTCAGCAAGACTTACACGACAAAGTCTCGAGAGAAAGGCTTGAGGAATCCAGAAAATAAATCTTGGTGTCCCAAACAGTAGCAAGGTTACTCAAGTTTATATCATCTCCTTTAACCCTCTGGTATGGGCCTCATTGACTATAATTATCACCAACCTCAGATGACACCCCGGAGTGGCATGTCGTTTGCTACCATGAGAACTGACCCATGCAGACCTGCTTCCCAGATAACAGTCTCGAGAGCAGCAGGTTTTAGACAGGGGTCATGGTTATCTTTTATCTGACAGGTACACTGGATGCTGCAAATCTTTTAGGTAAGGGCTGAGCATTGAAAATGGAAGTCAGGCATTTAACAGAATTTGGGGAAGGGATTTCAAGATGCTTAGAGACTTAGAAGACAAGAGGGCAGCAGGGTCTCTGGCTACAAGATAACAATAGTTCTACTACTGTCAGGCAAGCCTGCAGAAGGTCCTCAATTGGCAGATTTGGCCAGATATTAGACAGTGATTCGAAAAAGGGTTGAGGACACCTGGAAAGGTGCAACCCTGTCTTTCAGAATTTCTTTCAATTTATAACTTCAGAGATCAAGGGCATTTGCAGAAACTTCTAAGCTGCAGGAACAGTGAAAGTCAGCAACAAGACAAGGGCTCATCAGAAAGTCACACCAGTTAGACAAACAGAGGAAGGGGTGGAAGAGTGTGGGATACTGAAGATTCCTTAAGTCTAGAAAAATAAAGCCCCAAATCCTATGCCTGGCATTCAAGGCTCTGCCCAATGCAGCCAACTTTCTTTCCAACTGTGCCATCATTGCCACCAGGGGCAACTACAAAGGTATAATTACAGACCCCCAGGAGCCCTCGGAGTTAGTGCTAAGGTAGTCTTACCCATATCAGTCTTATATTTTACAAATAGGAAATTGCAATATGGGTTCATTTAGAAAATCACTGAATTGTGGGTTGTTTTCATAACCGAATGAGCAACTACTTTCCTGTAGAAGAG
Source organism: Galemys pyrenaicus (assembly GCA_019455555.1). Taxonomy (NCBI): domain Eukaryota; kingdom Metazoa; phylum Chordata; class Mammalia; order Eulipotyphla; family Talpidae; genus Galemys; species Galemys pyrenaicus. Next base: position 683,417 of record JAGFMF010011895.1, read on the forward strand.
TGTCTAACATAAAAAAAGGATTTTTCTCCTTGAATACTAGGCACCTACTGGGCTATACAGACCCATTTTTTCAATTTTGTAATCTCTTCCCTGACATCTTTCTCTTTTCTTGTGCTGTTCAATAAAAATATAATGCAGGCCATAAGTATAATTTTAAATTTTCTAGTAGCCACATTAAGGAAACATTTAAAAACAGGAAATTAATGTTAATTAATAATTTAATAATTAACATATATGTCCAGAATAATCATTTTAGCATATGATCAATATTATAACAACGATTAATGCAGCATTTTACTTTTTTCATATTAACTTCAAAACCTGGTATGTATTTTACATCTCAATTTGAACTAGCCACATTAGAAGTACTCAGCAACCACAAGAGGCTGGTGGTTACCATATTGGACAGTGAAGTTCTATTTAGTCAAACTTGAAACTCTTGGTTCTTGCTGCACCTCCTACCTTTCTCCTTTCTACACCCTTCCTTACCACATCTCTCTGCCTACTACAATATATCCCCTCTCAATACTTAGCATATGAACCATCAATTGTAGAGATCTCCAAGTCCAGAGCAGTCTCCCACACTGGTTTCTTCTAGTGTTCAAGAGCTAGACCACACACTTGTCCCAACAACCCCACCCCACATGGCTTTGTTATGGAGCAGTTTCAGAAGTATGGGTCATGTCTTCCCAAGAAGTCTGTAGACAATTTGTGGAGAGGACATGTGCCTTTTATCACTTTTCTCTCCAAGGCACTAGGCAGAGTGCAGAAAACACAGTAAGCTCTATGAATACTCAATCAATTGACTCGATTTCATTTTCTTTGACATTCTGCCCTATGTCACTGGAGAAGTAAGACTTTTAATAGCCAACGAAGACAATATGGCAACAAAAGAACAAAGAGATAGTATTTTTCCTCCAGGGACCAATTTTCTTACTCCTGAATACATGTACTTTGTCAGCAATAATATCTTGAGACTTTTCTTGACTTTATTTTATACTACCTCAGGCCTCTCATCAGCCTTCACACTCCAAATATGTATACAGTATACTCTCCAACATATGTTTCCTTATGTCTCATATCCCTTCTCCATTTTAGCTTTATTGAAGCAGAGAAAACAGAGGTCACTTTGAAGAAAAGATGAGAAAGAAAAACCTCTCCTTCCCCTTGGAGTTCTGCGGAAGAAAGGGCAGGCAAACAGGGAGGGAGGCAGTCAATGTGTGTGTATCATAGACTCTGAACAGAGTGCTGTCAAGGAACACAGTAAACCCACAGGCTGTGGGGTTGATGGTCTGGTTCAGAAGCCCTATGGAAAACTTAAAACCAGAGTGATCTTCAGAGTAGAAAGAACAAAATGAAGCCTGTGAAGGACAGGCCTCCCTAAGACATGCATCTCTTTGGCATGTGCATTATTTTTTTTAAGATATATTTATTCATGCATACACGAGCTGGGGTACAGGCCAGAGTCACAGGAGGTGAGAGGATTCACCAGAGATAGAGTGGGGAGCAGAACAGGCAGACTGACTGAAATACACTGCTGAGGGGAGCAGCAGGTGAGGCAGGAGAGGTCTGCTGCGCCACGTGGGTCCCCTCCCGGGCGAGGGAAGGAACTCGAGCTGCTGTGCCACGGATGTGGCACTCAATCCACTGCGCCACCAGGGATGCCTCCAGCATGTGCATTATTTTTAGCTGAGGTCAATCAAGGCCCTTACCCTCATGAGAAACTTTTACTACTCCCTTACTTAGAAGAATGAAAACTGGAGATAATACTCAAAGTTAGGATTTTTAACAGAAATAATCTTTCCATCATAGAAATCTATTTGGCAGGGCAAGCATGTAACAGAGCACCTGGTCTTTCTTATAAGAGTCATTCTCTCTGTATCATGTCAGTCTCTCTCCTCAAAGCCCCAGGTCCCTATCACATTCCCTAGCTCAGGAGATATACCCTCATTTTGCCCCACTGACTTTAGAATCCACATCTATGTAGAGTCTCCATACAAATGTCATCAAATTTGTTCTTTTTTCCTGCTAATCTGTTAATGTTAATTGATTCTGGATGAATCTAAGAAGAACCCAGAGAAGTAGGGAAGTTTTCCCACCTCCTCTATACAAGTCAACCTTCTCTACACAATCTGACAATTTCTCAGAAATAATTACCTCAAAATAATATTTACACCAAAGAGGCATACATATTCCACTACCCCTCTGATCTGTGCCCTCCCCTCCATGTCCATTGCACTGTGATCTCTCACCCGAACCACTCAGACAGACTCAAATAGACCTCCTCAGCCTCACTGCTAGCTAACTGTCCCCGCCATGACAGTCTGGCAATTTTCAGAACAGACAGCATCCTTTCTACTTCTAGTCCTTTGCTATTCTGCTTAGAATTTGCTACCCTGGCCCATGGTTGGTCCTGTAGCTCCTATGCACCCCAGTCTAAATATCCTCTCCTCTGACAAGGGACTTATCACACAGATCCACAAAGAACTAACCAGACTCAACAGAAACAAAGAAAACAACCCAGTCCAAAAATGGGCAAAAGAGCTAAAAAGGCAATTCGCCAAAGAGGACATGCAAATGGCCAACAGGCATAGGAAAAAATGCTCAACTTCTCTTGTCATCAGAGAAATGCAAATCAAAACCACTATGAGATACCACC
>JAGFMF010011895.1:686671-760495 GCA_019455555.1 Galemys pyrenaicus
GAGGTGATGGTGCACTGGTGAGATGGTGATGGGAAATACATGGGGATTACAATTAATGGCAAGTATATGTAAATTTTAAAATATTTTAATAAAAAAAAGCAAATAAATATCCTCTCCTCACAAACAACTCTCCTCCTAACTCCCATAGCTAAGGTTACTCCCTATTTTTTTTAAAGATTTATTTATTTATGCATACAAGAGCTGGGGTACAGGCCAGAGTTGCGGGAAGTGAGAGAATTCACCAGAGACAGAGTGGGGAGCAGAACAGGCAGATGGACTGAAACACACTGCTGAGGGGAGAAGCAGGAGAGGCAGGAGAGGTCTGCTGCGCCATGTGGGTCCCCTCCCTGGCCAGCAGCAGGGATCGAACTTGTGCTGCAGTGGCTGTGGTTTGCTTCATAGTGCATTGCTTATCCCACTGCACCACCAGAGAGGCCCGGTTACTCCCTATTTTTAATGTTCACATCATTCTGTTTTTTTTCCTTGAAAGCAAAACCATGAGCTACAAAGAATTGATGTTCTTATGGTTAGTGTCATGTTGAAGGAAAAAATTCCAAACCCTCCTGGATTCATCTTTGGCTGCATGGACAAATAATCAAAACAGCATCAGACACATTAGCAAAAGAAAAACAATTTATTTAGTAATGTGCATGGGGAGCTACAATAATTATACAGGTCTCATCATTGGTTAGGGAGAAAGAGGTATAAGTTCAATGTTGAGGGGCCCAAGGCAGCTATGAGAAGGGTGGGGATGACGTCATCCTTACATGTGACAAGGAAGGAAAATGACTTCATTCTTACTCTCCAAGAGTGAAGATGAGACTCTCAGATAGAAAGGAATTTTTTTAGTTTTTTTATTTTAATATTTTTATACATATTACATCATTATTCATTTCTCTACAGTGTTTGCTTTCTCTTCTCAAGTGTAGTCCCCATAAAATTCCTACCAATTCTCCTATGACCCATCACCATAGTCCTTTGTGCTCTTCCCACCCATTATGATCCTCTCCCCTCTCCCTTGTAGAATGTCTCTAATTTATACTTACTTGCTAATTTTGTTTATTTATTATTATTGTTATTTTTTTCCTGGTCCCTTATTTGGTTCCCCCATAATCCTACTGTAAGTGAAACTATCCTATATTTTCTTTTTCCCTTTAGCTTACTTCACTGAGCATAATCCCTTTCAGCTCCATCCATGTTGCTGCAAATGGCATGAGTTTATCTTTTTTGATTGCTGAATAATACTCCATTGTGTGTGAATATGTATATATGCGTGCATTTGTGATCTAGTCATCTATGTTTGGGTTGTTTCCATATCTTATCTATTGCATACAGTGCTGCAAGTAAACATAGGGGTGCAGTTATCCTTTTGAGTTAATGTTTTTGTGTCCTCTGAGTAGATTCCAAAGAGTGGGATTGATGGTCATATGGTAGCTCCATTTTTAGTAGTCTGAGGAACCTCCACACAGCTTTCCATAGTGTCTGGACCTGTTTGAATTCCTACCAGCAGTGTAGGAACATTCCTTTTCTCCACATCCTTACTAACATTTCTTGTGCCTGTTGTTTTTTTTGTTTTTGTTTTTTTGATATGAGCCATTCTTTTTGGTCTGAGGTGGTATCTCGTTGTGGTTTTGATTTGCATGTCCCTGATTATAAGGGATGTTGAACATTTTCACATATACCTGTTGTCCATTTGCATTTCCTTTTTGGAGAAGTATCTTTTTTTTTTTTTTTAAAGATTTATTTATTTATGCATACAAGCAGTGGGGTACAGGCCAGAGGTGTGGAGGGGAGGTGAGAGGATTCACCACAGAGAGCGGGGAGCAGAACAGGCAGATCAACAGAAGCACACTGCTGAGGGGAGCAGCGGGCACAGCAGCAGAGGTCTGCCGCGCCATGTGGGGCCCCTCCCTGGCCGGCAGCAGGGATCGAACTCGTGCTGCAGTGGCTGCGGTTTGCTTCATAGTGCGTTGCTTAACCCACTGCGCCACCAGGGAGGCCCTGGAGAAGTATCTTTTAGCACTTCTGCCCATTTTGGATTGTTTACTTTGTTTTTGTTGAGTCACGTGAGCTTTTTGTAGATCTTTGTGATCAGTCCCTTATCAGTTATATAGAGTGCAAAAATTTTCTTCCACTCAGTATGATGTTTTTGTTTTGGTTAATGGAGAGGACATGTTTTAAAGATGAATAAATCTACAACTGGATGAGACCCCCCCAAAAAACTACATTCTTCTAGATAATAAAATGTGGACCAGTGATTGCTCCCTCGATTAGAAAAAGTAACAGAGGCTTATATAATGTGGTGAGTTCTTCTGAGATTAGGGAAGGGTTTAAAGAAGTTAGGTAAGAACAGAATCTTCCCTTCAGCCTCAAGCAATTTCATTGCTCTTAAAATATCCTGCATGCCAGAACAGGATGTCTCAAATAGAACAGTTCTGAGAATCTTGGGATCATCTGGTTCAGGCACCTTGGATAGCTTAACATAGGAGTTAAGAGTCTGTCTGGACTCTGAAACCAGATTCTGAATTCAAATTCTGTCTCTGCCACAATTAAGCTGTGTGACTTTGGAAAAGTTACTTAATCTCTATGTGCCTCAATTTCCTTATCTCTAAAGTAAAAAAATAATAATAATACTGGCATGGATCATAGAGATTCGTTAGTGAATTAAATGAGTAAATATATATGAAGCACCACAAATAGTGATGGTATGTAAACAATGTGTGTCTCTTTGTCAAATACATACAAAAGTAAATATGATGATGGCAGAAATTCTGCCTTTCATACTCAGTACTATCTTTCCAGGGCTTAGCCTCATGCCTGGCACAAGTGGGCATTCATTATAATAACATAGATGAATGAATGACAAAATGCCACGACTTCTTAAAGTACTTGTGGTAGAACCCAAAAGGTGGCAAACTTTAATGTGCAAGAAATCACCTGAGGATCTTGTTAAAATGTATACTCTGATTCAGGACTGGGTCGAAGCCTGAGGGTCTGCATTTCTAACAAGCACCAAGTGCAGCTGAGGCTGCTTGTGCACAGTCCACATTTATAATGTTAAGGTTCTAGTTGTTTGCAGGCTGACCTAAATCTAGAAAACTGCCAGCACCAGGCTTCCTCATGCAATACATTTATACGAGATAGTCACTTCTTCAGAAGGCCATCCCAGAGTTAGAACCTTCTGGAAGTATTGTCTGGGTCTCAGCGGACAGTGCCCTTGATCTCATTCAGGTGTGGTGTCAACTGACTCAATAATCATCCTGCCTTTACTTCTGACCACCTGGGAAGGTCTGGAAAGGTCTCCTTATATATTTCCCCTTTATCATCATTGGGCCATCTATATAATTCAACTGAAAAGAATATTTTCTCTTTAGGGCTCTCCTTGGAGCCTTAAAAGGTATAGTAAATGTGTTCCCTTTACACCAGCGTTTTCAGTAATTTATTCCAGATACTGGATCTTATATTATTTAACTCTTAAATGCTTTCAGATTTCAAATACGCTTTGTATCAGCACATAAAAACTATGTATGTTGCCGATGGCATTTTAAGAACAAGAAGGTTAAAGTTTCAAAAGTAACACCTTGATTTTTTAGACATGCCAAAGCAAAGGTGTGAATTTTTTTCTTTTCTGGGGTAAGAGGTATGTGTAATGTGTGTGTCTAGAATTATTCAGAACTGCTCACAGGTTGCCTCTCAAGGATGCCTGAATTCAAAACATTGCCACTGCCTCTTCTGTAGCATGTGCTCCAGACAGGAAACCCTGCCCCATACAAAGTCCCAACTACTGATAACATAACCCCAGGGGGGCACTTCTGAAAGTAAGCATAACCATCATGCAATAAGATATTTCACAGCACCACGTCTAAAGTCTGAAACCTGATTGTATATCTTCTTTAAACAATCACAGCCTGCAAAGCCTAATTATCTGCTTCCAAAAGCATTTGGTTAGGCACACAACGCATCGCAGTAATGGAAATGGACTCTAGTCTCCTAAAGTCAGTTCATAAAAGCAATGGAGTCGTTTTAATATTGTCGATTTTCTCGGCAGTACAGTCGAGTAATGTAGCAGAACTGTCTGATGGGCAAGGTAATGATCAGAAGAGATATAACAGAGAGAGACATCTACTGGCTGATATCGTAGAATTAGCTCATTTGTTCAGTTGGAAGAGTTTGGCTGGAGGGCCTCGTGGTATTTGTTTCACATTCCAGAATCCTCTCCACAGCAACATAGCAGGTGGGACAGTGTAGAATCATGGAGTAAATGTGTAAATCCTCCTTATCTGCTCCTGGGACTGTGATTCCATTTGTCACTCCAGTCAAATATCTTTCTGTCTCATGCATACACATACACACACAACCTTTATACACAAATTATTTTGGTATTGAGAATGCTAACTACAGATAAAAAGAAAAAAAGAAGCTGTTAGGATTACCTACCTTTGAGTCTTTAGAACCGACAACCAAATATTCAGTTCAACTGAGCAAGACAATGGGTTTTCCATTCTCACATTCCATAATGCCAGGATATATACTTCTTGAGTCTGAAAACTCTTTCAAGTGCTAAAGTCTCTACTTCTCACTGATGTCCCATGGTCCTTGTTTTATCCCAAAGTAATTCCCCTCTGAAAAACCATGACTCATCATTGTGCCCATTGTTTTGGTTAGTGTACTATGAATTATTTCTAATTCCCTATTGTGATATTGTGATTTATAATAAGAAATTTATTTTGGCCTTTGTTCCTATTTCAGGCACAGAGATTTTAAAACACTTGGAAATTCCTAAGTAATGAAAACTACAAAGATGCCTCTTGTTACCTTAATGAGAAATCATTTATACCACCTAGGGATGGTGCCAGGGGATCCAATTGCAGGAGTAGAGGGTCGGACCTTTCAGTCCCACTTATCTGAGCTCGGGGAGGAGAGACGACTGAGTGCAGTCACCAAGGGCCATGATTTAATCAACCATGCCTACATAATGAAAACCAAAAGACAGGGCTCAGGTATCTTCTGGGATGGTAAACACAGGAAAAGTGATGCACCCAGAGAGCCTGACACTTTCGCCATAGTTAGCCTCAGGCATCTCTTTCCAGTGTTCATGAGATAAATCCTTTTATATTATAAACCGGTGATTTCATAAGTAAAATATTTCTCTGAGTTCTGTGAGTGGTTCTAGCAAATTCATTAAATCCAAGGAAGGGGTTATAGGAAATTCGAGTCAGTCAGAAGCATAGTTGACAACCTCGGCTTGCAAATGGCTTTTGAAATGGGGTGTGCAAAGGGGGAGTCTTGTAGGACTGAGTACTGACTCTAAGGGCCCCAATATCCTCCGGGTAAATGATGTCAGAATTGAGCTGAATTGTAGGACACCTACTTGCTGGCAAGCATTGCTTGTCGGTGTGGAAACCCTGGCCCCCACCATGGAATTCCTGACCAGATCCTTTGTCTATCAAAAATCAAGTTCTTCAGGGAACTCACATTTCCTTGCTTCTATTCCTTCACCTAATCTATACTTGAAGGATCGAACAAGTAGGATGATGCTGAAGCTGAATATTTGTCCTGCTCCATAGGACTAGGCATGAGAGGATAAACAGTGGTACCCTCCCCTCTGCTCCTGAATCTGCAGGGAACAATTTAAGAGTGGTGTAGAGACAGGCTCATGATGTCCACCCTTCTCTAAAGCAGGCCATGAGGATGCCTCCAAAAGGGAATTTAGGTTATTTTTTCCAAAACACACTTTCAAATGGAGGTCACTGATCTTACAGAGAACCCCAGCAAAGCATCTGCAGAATACACAAACTGGGCCTCCCTGGTGGCAAAGAGGATTGAGCACCATACTGTGAAACATCCACTGCACAGCAGCATGAGTTCGATCCCCACTCAGGCAGGGGACCCACATGGTACAGCAGGTCTCTCCTGCCTCTCTCACTGCTCCCCTCAGCAGTGTACTTTCGTTGATCTGCCTGTTCTGCTCCCCGCTCTGTCTGTGGTGAATCCTCTCACCTCCCGCGACTCTGGCCTGTACCCTAGCTCTTGTATGCATAAATAAATAAGTCTTATAAAACAAAAGAATGCACAAGTTATTGGTTGATAAAGATCCCATATTTTAAACCTGTACTCTGCAAAAGAATGAGCAAATATTCAGAATTCATATTTAATATTAATTAGCTCTTCCTTGCCTTCAGAAAGAACGAGCTGCGATACCTCTAGCATTATTATACCAGATGTCACTGTCAGTGACCTGTCACGTATGAGACAGCACAACAGACCTATTCACAAACGTCTACTCAACCCCACACAGCCTGGGCCCAGCATACACATGTGGGTCAAGCCTCACGAGATCTTCTTCCTCCTCCCAAGGCTTTTCCATCCAACCTAAGCCTAAAGCACGAATGCTCTGAGGAAATAGAACATTAATTTATTTTCATCGGAGGGCAAGCAAAACATCAGAAGCCAATCACCCAGGTGCTTCTAAATTTAATGGTGATTGTGTTCATGTCACAGTTTGGAACAGAAACTAAACTTAAGCAGTGTCCCTCAAATCCAATTATGATCACTAAAACTGGATGAAACATAGCTTTTCTCTATAAATTTTGATCCCTTTCTCTAAGAATAGTAATTCTTAAACAGGAGTGATTTTGCCCCCAAGAGATGTTTAGCAACATCTGCAGATATTCTGTCTGGGGATTGTGGGCCTCCAATGGGTGGAAACCAGGGATGTTGCTCAGTATCCTCTAGTGAATGAGGGGATCCCCAACAAAACAAAAATTGTCCTACCCCAAATATCAGGGGTGCTGAGGTTGTGAAATCCTCTCCTCTGGGATAATGAGGAAGAAAAGAAGGAATGGAGGGAGGGAGGGAGGGAGGGAGGGAGGGAGGGAGGGAGGGAGGGAGGGAGGAAAGGTTGTCATCTAATTTTCCACCTAGAATCTTATATTCAGTTTTCTGGGTTAATGTGGGACTAGGTAGCTGCAGAGCTTTGGTCTCGGTACTGGAGGACAGGCATCACCCTGACAACTTTGCAACTGTCTCTGTAACTGCCTCTAACAAATCAAAATCACTGAGTCGTAATTTCAAATACCCATTTCTGTTGTCAAATATTGGAATGTCAGAAAAGTCATGACATTTTTTCTGTTTTTCAAGCAAAATGTGTCATGAGTTTTCCGACAGCCCAATAGATCCTAAACGGTATCCACAAACATGTTTACCACAACTCATATGACATCTCAATGCACCTGCCATGTTTGAGACCGCCATTAATAATTGGCTGAGACAATAGGTGTAAACCTGGACTGTCCAGACAAACTGGGACATGGGGACTTCCCACCAATAAGAAGAGAGAAGCGGAGAACAGCAAGGGAAAACAGCATGTTTATCTCCTATTTATCTGATCTTCTGTCCATTTCAGGAGACTTGCACATTCATCAATCTGTCTGGTCACTACATGCAGCCCTTTATAAAGGAAGGACAAAGATTATTATCACTCTCATTAAAGGACAAGCAAACTAAAGGCAAGCGCACAGATGCCCCTGGCGTTTGGACTTCCACCAGGTATCTCCCCTTCCCCCAGCATTGTGAAGGAGTCACAGGATTCCAGGAGGCAGCTTGAGGGGTCAGGTCTATTTCCTTAATGGGTGTAACATACCTGTGACACCACCATAATACTAGCTAGGAGAAAAGCCAGTTATTATTAAGCATCCAAGGGTTCTGACCAGGACAGATAACCACCTTTTCTTCATTAATGCTCAACTTTCTCTAGCATCCCTAGAGAGCAAAGCACACCATCTTTATGAGCAGTGTAAGGAGAATAAAGACAAAAAGAAGGCATCCATGGGTAATAGAGGACATCCTCACACAGGAAGCTGTCAAATTTGGACACCTGGTTTTTCACTCTCGTTTTTCATTTGCTGCACAGCCTAATCTCTTAGATTCTGATCTACAACAACAGATTAGATTTTCCCTCTGCACACTTGACATGACCTCCTGGCACAGAAACTTTACTGCTTGACAATACTCTGACACCAGTAGCTGTGTAAAATGACCCCACTCCTTTGTCATAATATAAGGTTGCGAGATAACATAACAAAGGCCCAGTTACATTTGAATTTCAGACCAAAAAAATATTTTTCACTATAAGTATATACCAAATATTGCATGGGATATGCATTACTAAGAAGTCATTGGCTATGTATATGAAATTCAAGTTTATATCAGTGTTTTGTGTTTTTGTTTGCTAAAGCTGATAATTCTATCCTGATGTAAAGGTACCCTGAGTAGGAAGTCAAAAAAACCATCCTCTAGCCTGGAATCTGAAATTTACTATAGAACAGACCTACTCAAATGAAAGAACTGATAACATCCAGAGTCATTTGGGTGTTTGACAAATAAGGAGACCGAAGCTGGTGTCTGCCGTGAGTGGGGAACTTCTACATTCCACTTGAAACTTTTAAATAATTTTATTGACCTGAAGCTCAGCATTTCACCTGAAAATAAAATGAGCTTAAGGAAGAGCCACAACTTGCTGACTTGTGACGAATGACCAAATGTACCTTCCAGACCTACTCACAAGAAGTTGAAAAAAAAATAAATTACAGTCCCATCTCTTACTTGGGTGAAAAATCTGTGAACAGAGAAACCATCAATATTCTATTTGGGTGCTGGTAGTGGAAGTGGGGGAGGTAAACACAGTCCATGGCAAATGGCAAATTCCAGGAGGAGAGCCCAACAGCCAGCTCTAACCAAGCTGGCTGAATGGGAATGTTTCGGGAGGTACTTAGACATGCTTTCAAAATTCTGAGTTATAAAGTTTTTAGGCAAGTTGAAGTCTTTTGAAGTTACCCCTCACATATCATTAACAAATAACTATCTCTGATGTGTGAGGGAAATATATATATATATATTTGTAAAAGTCAATAAATGGCTCATCTGGCTTTTCATACTATTAAAAACACATACCATATTTTTAAATGTTTTAGTATAAACATTTAGTACAGACATATGGAGTCATTTTTTTTAAAGGTCTGAGTTTAAAAACGTGGGGTAGTCATCAAGCCACTAGAGTAAAAGAGTAGCCTGTCATTCAAACAGGGCGAGGGGACATCTGACAAATAGTAAATGAGGCAAATTCTACCCTCATCATTAATTTCCCAAAACTAACCTTAAAAAAGAATTTTTGAGTCAATTCCCACATAGAAAAAACATGGAATTCGTGCTGAAATGATTTTCAAAGCACTGACTTTGTAACAGGGTGCTCCCCAGGAAAGGGGGAAGTTCCAGAATCCTGGTTCCACCCTAAGTGGATGGAGCTGAGCAGGGATAAAAAGATGCTAAAAAATGGAAATAAGAGGACAGAAAAAAAAAAAAAAAAAGGAAAAAGGAAGCAGGATGGAAAGCAGCAAGGAGACCTGGAGGAGGCACGTGGAGCAGAGGGGCATGTAAAAAAACTGTGCTTGCTTTTTAATCTTAAACTGGTTAAAACAAATGTGGGTAAAAAACCCATGGGAAAGTTAACATTAGCAGTTTTCATCTTAATTTTAGTTTTACTCTTTTCCTCCCAATTTATCTGACTCTTTCTGACCCTTTTCTATGGGTCTCTACTGAGAGGTCCTTTAAACTTATGGCAGGCTTTTAGGCCTTGCTTTAAGCCAATCCTATTTGGCTAAACTTTTACCCTCAAAAAAATAAGTAACTTTGAATGCTCAACTTAATAACTATATTCCTTATCCTTTCTGTATTATACCCTAATTGTATTAAAATTCCTTTCCATTAAAAGTCTTATATATTTATCTTAATGCAGCAAATGGCAAAATCCATTCAAAAAGGGCAGGTTTGGGGGTTCTAAAGTTCCCCTCTCCCTGCCCTGTAACAACTTGAGGTCTGACATGTGACCTCCACTCCCAGCTCCTCCTGTGGGGGTGGACCCTCCTCCAGCCTGGAGCGGCCCATGGCCAAGCCCAGGTCCATACCACACGTGTGTCCTGGGGTCTCCTGTCCAGCCACCACCAAACCCAGGGCCACTGAGGCAGTGAAACACATGCACACAGGTCAGGCATGCACTCACTACTTGCCTGTGTGTATTAGAAACCACTTCCCGTCGCAGTCTTTGATAATTCACAGTCTTTGATAATTTCTGAACTAGGAACTTGAGCGCCCATTTACCTGATCATATTTGTCACCAACAATTGCTTCTTTTTTCAGATACAATCCAAATACAAAAACAACCTGAATTACAACCAATGCTAAAGCATAAAAATGCCATTTAAATAAAACAAAATGAAACGACTACCCTCTCTCTCTCTCTTGCTCACGCCTTGAAGCCCAGCTTCTCAAGCAAAAGTGAGAAGCTGCCCAGAAGCTGCAGTTTTCCACCATTATTTTATGATTCAGCCCTTGCCATCATTTTACTGGGAAAGGTTTGTGAGTCCGTATGCGTGGGAGCAACTCACAACAGGGTAAGGCCCTCTAATCACCTGTGATTAATGCGAAGAACACCCAGTGGTATATCCTTTGATGATATTAGAATCCTCACATCTGATCCTGCTTCTATTACATGTCCAATGTGCTTTAATCTGCCCTGGCTTCAGGGCTCATATCTGCTGGTGCCTATCCAGAGAAGCAATTGGTGATTTTTTCACTCTCTGCCCCAAATATTCATTCTTCTTTCTATTTGCCTCATAAATGTAGAAATGAAAGAAGCAAAGAGTGTGTGTCCTCTGGAATCAATTGTAACTACTGCTATTACACAGGTCATTTGGCCCAAATTGAGGCATCCTGCCCTGTTTTTCTACGACTTGACTGCAAGGCAACAGAAAAAGGAGACTGGCTCCCACCAGAAAGTCACGTGCTCCAGAGGCTTCCTGAGAGAGGTCGCCAATACAGAGGGCCTTTGGGGGGTCAATTTCAGTATATTGTTAAATGACCAGAATAGAAACCTCCAGTGTCACTTGCTTTTTCAACCTGCCCCCATGTTTTTAGTGTGTGGCTATTTCCTGCAGCCATGGTGGGAGCTTGTGATGAGTTAAGCGGAGAAGTCTTATTGCAGACATGCTTGTGTTTTAAAATTTACACGAAGTGCATCCAGCAGCAGGGCTGGTGATCAGAGCTCTTTGACTCTTCCAATACAGTGAGGTAATACCACCAAGTCCTTCTGGCTAACTCCCACACGTCATCTAACTGTGGATGGGTCAATTAAATCTTCTGCTGAGTTAAATCTTCTAGCTTTCAGTTTCCCTGTCTATTCCATGAAGAAGTCAAACTATTTTAATCTTCAGCCTTCAAGTTCTGATTCACTAGGACTCCTGTCCCCATAATATTGCATAAAGAATGAAGAGTGTGCCTCAAGATGGATTTGTTTTTCCTTGGAAACAGAGGCAGTGATATTTTCATCCCAGGTAGCCTATTTTGAAACACTTCTTAAATTATCAACCCCAAGCTATTTATCCCTCAATTAGTTCCTGTGGACATATCATAGTACAAAAACGACTCTAGCAATGAAGAATAAAATAATGACGCTAAAGAAACCCAACTGATGAGACATTCATGCAAGCTCAATAAGGGGAATATGTTGATGGCATCGGTGTATATAAGCACACGCATGCGTGAATACATTCCCAAGCACATCTAGCAAGTCAGATAGAAGGGGGAAGTAGGAGTAATCTGAAATAATATCACTAACAGATGGTTGACCTGCAAGTTGTGCTCATGGGGAGTAGTAATAATAGGGGTGGAGGTAACACAAGTGAGAGAATTTGGAAATAAGTACTACTAGAATTTAGATAGGGGGAGAAGGGTCTAGGCAAGTCAGGTGACATAAACTCACTTAAAGCACTTTACTTTCTCTAGACACACCAATGCCCAACAGAGACTTAAGACTTAAGAGAGGAAAATAGGAACAAGGATACCAAAAACCCAGAGCACTTTTTGCTTCTGCAATATTTTAAGTTCTTTTCCATAACTGATCACTGAATCTCAACTTGCCTAGACTCTGATACTATGATTTCAAGTGACTTCCACAGTCTGAAAACTAGCAGATCTTTTAGAATAAACTGGTTTCCAGAAAAATTGCAAAATAACTCCTGTCATCATACCTAAACATCGAGACTCAGAATTTCTTGCATAAAGAAAATTATTATCTGTGAAATTACATTAAGGGTAAACACGCCAAAAAATTGGGAAGGGTATATGACTTAGATGAGTGACTACCTTAAGCAAGCACTTTTCAAACTTCAGAATGTAGAATGTACATGTGTGCCATTCCCCCACATTCGTAGGTTGAAACCCCAATTCCAATGTGATGCTATTGAGGGTAGGGCCTTGAGGAGTGATTAAGTTATGAGAATGGAGCCCTCCTAGTGGAATCACTGCCTCCATGTGAAGACACAAGGAGAAGTCAGATCTCACCAGAGCTCAACAGTGCGAGCACCCTAACCTCAGAACAAGAGATCAAGAACAAGAACTCTGCTGATTACAAACTAAGTCTATAGTATTCTCTTACAGCAGTCTGAACTGACTGAGATGGGGCATCTTTGTGTTCCTTGGAGATCTTGGTAAGATGCTGATACTGCGTCAGTCGTTCAGGAATCTAAATTCAGTTTCAGGCACTGAGAGTCTGCAGTTCTTACAAGCTCCTAGATGCTGCAGTAGCCTGTGCTAGATCCCAGACTATACTTTGAGTAAAAATGTTCCTTAGTGACTCGCTTTTAAAGAACTGTCTGCATCCATCTGCACTCAGATTATTCGAAAGACAATTTGGTATTTGATGATTTGAAAGGGGTGTCTAATCCCTATTCGGCTTCAGTTCATCTATAATTATTATAGGAAAATACTGACACTATTTAAACTTTATTTATTTAGATTCTGGGTCATTTAGAAGTCTATACTCAATGGAGATGTGAAATCAGGACACAGATGCAGAGAAGATTTTTATTTTTCCTATCCTTTCCCTTTCTTTCAAGTTTCACTTCATATATACAATTTGACACAAGGAATATGGCATAGAAACTTGGTATGGCATACAGGGATGTAAATCAATTTTACCCCAACAAAAATACATCATATGGGGAGCAATAATGAAAAACTGGACTGATGCACTGAAAAATATGGTTAAAGACCCTTCAGTTCAGCCACTGTGAGAACAGAATTGAGACAAACCTATTAGTGAGGCAGCAGTCAAATTCTGGCTGTGTGTTCAGCTTTTAATGTCATTGTTCAGAAACTGACTTTTGAAAAAAGAAAGAGATCTGGTTTTATGGGTGACCTGAATATAAGAGATAGCAGTATTTCAAATCTTATATTTAAAGGTTATTTAATACCCCATTGGTTTTACTGGTTTCTCCAAAAATTGTTTGTTGTTTATGTTTTATTCTGTTACCTTCTCCTGCCTTCTAATGTACCTATTTATTCTATTAGTACCTATTAGTACCTATTTATTCCAGATACTGTTCTAGGAGCTAGGACAGAATAGAGATTAAAACAATTGTATTTGTATTTGACCTTGTATTGACCTTGTACTGTAATGGAAGATGTCAGGCAAATAACAAATGCTTAATTTAGAATATGTGAAAGTAAAAGCGCTAATGGTGATATATTCACAGCAGCATTATTCACAATGGCCAAAATGCAAAAGACATCCAAGTGACTGCGGATGGATGAATGCTTCAAAGTACGGGGTACACCAAAATGGAACATTATTCAGCCTTACAAAGGAAGGAAATTCTGACATCTGCTACAACATGGATGATACTTGAGGTCATTATGCTGAATGAAATAAGCCAGTCACAAGGAAAACAAGTAGAGTATGATTTCAGGTACATGATGTACCTAGCATAGGTATATTCATAGAGACAAAAAGTAGAATAGTAGTTGCCAGAGGCTGAGGAAAGGGGAACTTCTTTAATATTTCTAGTTGAATGGTTTGAATTTTGCCAGATGAAAAAGTTGTGGAGATTGGTTGTATAACGAAATAAATATACTTAACACTACTGAAAATTGTACCAAGAAGTGGTTAAAAGGATACGTGTTATGTTGAATGTATTTTGTGTATATTTATAATGTTAAGGAAAAATACAATGAAGTGGGTTAGTTAGGCTCGAGTTGGGTAGATTCCAATTTTAAATAGGATGCTTAATAAAGATCTCTTTGATATGATGACTTTTTGTAAAGAGCTGAAGGAGATGAGAGATTGGACCACATGAGAGAAAAACCTTGGGCAGAGACAATGGGAATGGAGACAGCAGGGAGGACAAGACCACTTCTCTGCTGTTTGTTCTATCAGCCTCACCAACTGTCTGCTCCCATGTCCCTGGCAGGTTCACCAACTGAACTAGAGTTTGCTGCTGTTGGTTCTGTTGACAACAAAGCACTGAATGGAACAAACACTCATTTAGGAGCATCCAAGCTTCTCTGTTGTCAGGCAGTTAGTTGCTCCTTTTCAAGCGTTTTCATGTGTAAGAGCTGATGGGAGGTTAAAAACGGAATAATTTACTGGCAGGGAGTATAAACCTGACTTTGACTCACCAATGAACCAGAGAAGAGCAAAGGAAGGTAGAAGAGCATCAGATCTGTCCTGAGAGCAAGTCCTAGGTCGGAGGAGGTTCTAAGAAAAAACTGCCAGCATAAGGGACATTTGTGATGCATGGGGGGCAGAAGGACTGCTTGGGAACAAGGGCCATCCCATTCTGTATGAAGCACAGCCTGTCCAAAGAACACAGAATGACGGGCTGGAGCTTCTAGGTTTCAGCAGAAAGGGTTTCACTCGAAAGGCCCCCTGGCTTTGTTAAGCAAGAGTGAGTCATGTGGCTTCAGATATCTAAAGGGAAGCAGAGAGTGAGAAAGTCATTGGTGAATGCAACTCAGACACCCCTGTGGATGTCTAATATAATATAGGATGGAATAATGTCCAATAAAATGTGGGTGCTACTTATACCGGCATTGCGTTTATTGGAAGGACTGGAAAATTGACTTTTTAAGGAATCCATTTCAAGAAGTGTGTGTGTATGTGTGTGTGTGTGTGTCTATGTGTGTGAGCTCCAACTATCCAGGTGTCCACGATCTAACCAGGCTTTTCCAATGTGGATCAACTGCATTTTCAGCCAGTGCCCTTATTCTGTCTGTTTCCATTTCTTTGTCAGTAAAATGGGGGCAAAAACACCTACCCTCTTGAGGTTGGCATGAGTGTCAAATAAAATAACATAGGGAAAACGACTCAGAGTAGCTGAAGCCCTCGCTCTGTCCATAAATAACCATGATTATTATTATATTCTTTTCTTCGTTATTACAGAATTCTCTTTTTTTTATTAGTAAGGTAACACTGGTTTACAGCACTGTATGTGGTTCAGGGAAAAGGTTCACACCTCCTCATAGGTGCATCACCTATGAGCACTAGTTCTAGTTCTAGTTCTCAGCACCCACCACCAGGGCACCTATGTCCCTTTAGTGCCATTGGGTCCCCATCCCACTTTGTTCCCATCCCCTTCCCCTCTAGTAGCCTCAATACAGAATTCTTCTTACCTCTCTCCAGCCTGAAAAAAAAAAAAAATCTGTGAATACTTTGAGCAAAGGAAGGTTCTCAAGTTAGGTGTGTGATTTATTTGCCATGGTCTCTAATGAGGAATTTAGTTTTAAACCCTTTGGAAACATCTGTTGCGTTTCAACTCTGTAAGTGCAAAGAGAAAAAGTAGCATCTGGGCTAGACATGAAAAACATCTATCTATGTTGAGAGTGAGGGAGAGAGAAAAAGAGAGAGAGAGAGAGAGAGACACTAAATACAAGCACGTCTGACCTGACGCAGGGCAGCTGCGTGATTAATGTGCGCGGGCGCGGCAGCCATCTGCTCGGAGCTGGACTCTGAGTCCCAGTGTCCCGAGCTGGGTCAGCACTTTCCAGTGAGGGTGCTGAGAAGTGACTTTCTCTTTTTCCCACTCCCTCCCTTGTGCCAATTTTTGCTTCTAGGAAAGAAAGAGGAAATGGTCCATGAAGTTTCATTTGCCTTGAAAAAAACCAAGAACATCACTGGAGAAATTATAGGCCATAGTGCTGGCAGAATGCAGCAAAGGAGGGTGCCTGTGGGCAGCCCAGCCTGATGCCTGCAGAAAGCAGGGAAAGTCAAAGGGGGTAACAGTCCCAAGGCGTCAGAGGACACCAGAGCAATCAGAGAAGTTGTGAGGGAGCAAAAGCATTATAAGAAAAGAAAAATATCTCCAAAGTTCAAGGTTTATGCCCCAAACCTGCCTCCCAACTCCTGCACTTTTGAACAAGTTTCCTGGAGTTGTTCTGTCTCCCTTGAAGGAAGTCATTTCACAAGCGAAGGGAGAGCTGGTCAACTGGCCTCCTCCCAAGGCAACCATCTGCTCATGGCTGGGTATCCGCATAGGCAGCTGTTGTCACAGCGGGAACTGAACCCACTGCAGTGAGGTTGGAGACAGATGCTGGGCTGGCCTGGAACCTCAGAGAGCAGGGTCCAAAGTCTGGTCAAGATGTGTTTTCTGGCCAGCAGCAAAATCAACTCGTTGCAGAATCTTCTTTCCAGGCTGCACGTGAGACCTGACATGTCCATCCTAAGAGGCACAAGGATATTTGCCCACATACTACTTGAGGCCCGATATTTACCTCCATGGTCACAAAATGCTGGAAAATTATGTCATTTACATTTAAGTCTTGCTTTTCAGACCATCATCACTGTTGGAATAACATAAAAAACAAACATTGTCAGTATTAGAAACGTGGCTTTTAAGGACTAGATTTCACTGGATCTGATACCCTTGCTGGCATCTTGAGGCCAGAGAGGCCACAACAGGCCTGCCACACACATGCAAAGCCTGACCATGGCTCATTCCAGATCAGCAGGACTTGTCAATTTTGTTCCCAAGATGCTCATGGGACAGAAGACTTGAAACTATCTGTAATTTCTACATCCATTTCCTCCAAATAGAGCCTGAAAAATACAGTTGAAAAACACCTATGATAGGGTCTCTCTGGTGGCGCAAAGGATTGGTTTTGAGTGCTGAACTGTGGGGCTTCCACAGCCCCTGCAGCGCAAGTTCGATCCCCAGCCAGGGAATAGACCCACATGGCACAGCAGACCTCTCCTGCCTCGCCCACTGCTCTCCTCAGCAGTGTATTTCAGTTGAACTGCCTGCTCTGTTCCCCACTCTGTCTCTGGTGAATCCTTTCACTCCCTGAGTCTCTGTCCCCCAGCTATTGTATGCATAAATAAATAAACTCTTTAAAAAAATAGCTGTAATTACTGCCAGCCAGTAACACTGGCAAGGAGTCACAGGGGATGGAGAAGAACAGAGAGGAAGGGGAAGGGGCCATACGGTGAGCATGGTGATGAGGAACAGAGGAGGAGAATATGATGAAAGAAGAAAGGGAAGAGAGTACAAAGGAGAAAGAACTGAAGAAGAGGTTAGAAACCCCCACAGAGTTTGGTCTGGACAGGAGTGTAAGAAGACTGGGGATAGTGGAGGGGAAATGACACCTAATGAGAAAAGGGAAAATCAAGGGGAAAACTTAACTGAACTTAAATTTCCAAGAATTGATTTAAAGGAACAGAGAATTCAAACCAATATCCTTCTGCTGAGAAGTTGACAAGATGTATGTTTGTATGCATATCAGATACATCTTGTCTTGAGCTCTAACCACAGTGTTTAATCACAAGGAGTATAAAAATGTCTGGTTAACAAGACCAGTACTCCTTAACCCCCTAGATGTGGCTATTCAAAGCCACCACCACCACCACCACCTCCCCCATCCCCAATCCCAGGACATTTTCACCTCCAGAACCCAGCCAAGAACAGGTAGCTGGAGCCTTAAATTACACACCAGAGGCCAACAGGGCAGCACAAAGCTCATGTTACTCCTATTTTAATCTTGGTTTTTGCTTCACAAATCCTACTTTGAACCACACACGGTACTGAAGTCTGATGTGGTTCTGGCTGTGGTTTAGGCTTTGTCAGCAATTGCTTAAGTGCTAAAGCCATCACTTTATTTTTTTGTCCCTCATCAAAAATAATTATTGATGATTATATGCATAAATGCAAACCTGGGTAAATGGTGGCACCACCCCTTCTCCCAACATCAATGAAATGCAAGCCAACTGCTTTGTCATTCTCCTTACTTCTTTATGAAAGAAACAGAGAAGGAGGGAGAGGAGGAGGAAGCAAGGAAGAAAAAAGAACAAAGACAGAGATACCATCTAGCCTTTATGAATCTTCCACAAGAAGCCCAGCTTCCTGCAAATCTGGCAAGGCCTTTGGCATACTCTGACTGACTGTTCAAGGTACTCATTACTTCAAAAGGAAATACCTGACAAATGGCCTTGTCTTCATCTGCCATCATGATTTAGCTTTCCAGAAGGCATCATTTGCAAAAAAGCACAGTGGCCAAGTGGAAAGAGTTCTGTAGCAGTATTTGCAGTGCTGACTATGGCTATGTAATTCAATTTCTTTTTTTTTTTTAGTTTCTGGACCTGTGCCTACAAGAAAAGGTAATAATCTCTGCCTTAATTTCACTCTTTAGCATTTCTGGGGAATGTTAGATGCAGATCAATTCTTATGAATGTCTCTAGGAGGAAAAAATGTAACACAGTACAAAATATGTAAGTGAGTCATCTTTTCTAGTTCTTTTCTCTGAGATAAACTAAGAAGCGACAGCTTTTTTTTCAACAAGGTGATCTCTGACTCTAAGAATATGGCTTGATGACTAATTCCAGTTCACTGTAATCAGAGGTCCAAAAATTCAATAAGTTTGAAGAGGGAGAGAGAGAAGTTTCTGGGATAATTCCTGCCAAGAGCTAGGCTGAAAATGTGAATTCGGTTTCCTGTTCCTGCTGAGTCAGCTCTCCATGGTGTATCCCTGTAAGGTCTGATACAAATTCCACAAACATCCAATTCATATTAAAGAGAACAGGAAAAGAGAGACAGCAAAGAGTCTACTTGACTCCCAGAATTGGCCTCACTTGTAACACTTCTTGCCTGTGACTTATATAACATGGTACAGTTGTCTGCTAATTACTTATCTTCTACAATAAATCTTAGGTACATGGTTGTGGCAGTCCCTGCTCATTGCCTCATTGAGGCGATTGTTCCCTCTTTGCTTTTATCTGCTTGTTCACAAAACTCTGATTCTTTTCAGGCAGGAAGATGCCAGGCTCCAAGTAAAAAGCTCATTCGTCCAGCTTCCTTAGAAGTTCAAGATGGCGATGTGACACAGTTCTGGATAATGCAAGGAAAGTAAAAGCCTCTTGCTTGCTTCTGATGTAGGTTTGCTTTTGAAGATGAAGGGATGGGGCAGGTGCTGTCCTGCCTTTCCTGTCTTGTACAGGAGGAGACAAATGCAGTGGCCATTTGGTTATACCAGAAACTGGTGTGCACACAAGAGCCCTGGGGTGTGGAGAGAACAGCAGCAAAATGGAAAGAGTTTGTATCCTTTATGGCATCAGTGACAGCCAAATCTGCCTTAGAAACTACCTACAGGAGCCAGAAAGGTGACCCACCTGGCACAGCAGACCTCTCCTGTCTCTCCCGCTGCTCCCCTCAACAATGTATTTCAGTCTATCCACCTGTTCTGTTCCCCACTCTGTCTCTGGAAAATACTATCACTCCTTGTACCCCTGGCCTGCACCCAGTTCTTATATGCATAAGTAAATGAATCTTTAAAAGAAAGAAAGAAAGAAATTTCCTTTATCTGGTCTTGTTGATATCTGAGAACAAGAAACACCTATTTGATTAAGTCATCAAAATCAAGTCACACAGTACTCATAGCCAAAGTAATTACTAAGTGACACAATGATCACACTATTTGAGGGTAGAGAAATAGTTCTGTAAATATAACTAGCATCCTGAAGCAATAGGAATAAAGGATCCTTCCAAGATTCCCTGCATCAGGAGAAAAATATCCTTCAATCATCTCTACCATTTAATCCCCATCCTTTTTCGTTTGTATATAAAGATGCAGAATCATTCACTGGATCTGCTTCTCACCATTTCCTACCAGCCAATTCCTTCAGCTCTTCACATCCGCCCTTTATGACTTTCCATCCATTAATCACTTGCATTGTCCAGGTTTACAATTTTCCAAACTCTGCCCATTTCAATTAGATGCCAGGGTCGCAGACATAACCCTGCAGCCCCAACCTGCACAGGGCTAATATCAGAGGCGGCTGCATCCCTACAGGCTCTATTTCCATGTATGCCCTCTTGAGTCCAGGACTAGATAATTTCACTCATCTAGAAAATTAAGGTGAATAAGAGAATAGAAAACTGGAATGGCATATGGTCTAGCTTCCTGAATTTGTCTGATTATCCATTATCAAATAGCAGGCACTGAGTTATTAAGTCTATTGACAGATGCAATGTAATTTTCTTCAAACAGATAACTGATCCTGGAGCTGATAAGGTCTGAATGTGCACTGCACACACCCTCATATTTTGATCATTCTTCACTTTCTTCATTCAGTGTTCTATATTATCAAATTACCAGAAATATATACACAGAAGTAAAGCAGCAGAGGATGCCTTAAATTAATACTCAGGGCTCCTTTTTACTTGCTTAAAAGTATTTCTCTCTGCACAGCATTGCCTTATAGTCTTGGGATCAAGAAAATAAAAATAAGTAGGAAAATTACAACACAAAATGTTCATAAATCCGACACTAGAAAAGGTGTAAAATAAATAACAGGGAGAGGTGAGATTGGGCTCTAGGCTCAGACAATTTTAAGGCTCTGAAGCTAAGAGACAACACTTCCCTGATGCATGTGTGAAGGACTTGGCTTTTCATTTTCTAGCCTGTGCAAGCCTATTCTCATTCAGTAATAAGTAACACCGAACTATCACTCAAATCACGTAAGCAAAATAAAAGCATTGGCATAATACCTAGTACAAGCTAACTGAAGAAAACACTTTGCAAACATCTTAAAAACTCCCTTCTGAATACACAAGGTAGACACACAAATACACAGGGAGAGGGCACACAGACCTCCCAGCTTTGGGGAATAACTTTTCCTTACTAGCAAAGTCCGTCTAACCATAATTTAGCCTTGAACCCTAATTCAAAACAATTCTATTTTTTCAGATCTTATACTCCACTCAGATGACTCCTGCCAAAAAATAAGATTTTTAGATATTTGCTGATGAGTAAATATATATGACATACTTGTTTTGATTAAAATGCAAATTCTAAAGATAATTTGACCCCTTTGAAAGCTAGGAAACACAATGCCAGTCTAATTACTCTTGCTTTGTGGAGATGCAGGTGAGACACTGTCTTCGCTAGAGACACAAGGAAAATGACTGGGCTTGCCTTCTTGCTAAAAGCCAAATACTTTAGAAATTCAGACATGTGGCCATTTGATTCACAAGGAGCCACTGTATATTAAACTTTAAAGTAAAAAAAAAAAAGTAAAATTACTGATTATACATGACTATACAAATATAAGCATCGATAGGATATAAGAATAATAATTAGTAAATGTAGTGCTCTTAGCCCCTGGGGTATCAGATTCAGGGGTATTGTAGTACCCCTTTAAGAGACACTCCCCAGGTATCCTTTCTGTGTTCCTAGCTGAAGGCTTTGATGTTTATTTGAGGATTTAGTGGGTTATCAGTTTCCCTTTTCTAAACAGTAGTAGGAAAGCATTCTATTTCTTCCTTGCTAGTCATTCTCAAAGACTAAAGGTAGGTAGAGGTAGCCTATGTGGTTTCTTTAATGAGTTAAATTTGTTTATTATTCTTATAGAATTGAAATTCCACAACAAATTTCAGTTCTCAAATTTTTTCTTGAAGGGTATTTAGTGCAATCAATTTCTGCATGATTTTTGTTTGTTTGTTTGTTTCAGAATTTCTCTTCCTTTCTGGAAAGACCACCTGCAGATGTGAGTAACAGAGTTCAACAGAAGAATAAAATAAAAATATGAATTTCCCAGAGCTTGCCTGAATCCTCACAGCCACGCTGTATGTGCAGGACACTGGTGGAAGCTTGCAAGGAACATCAATATTTATTATGGAGATGTGTATATTGATTGAACTGTAAAATGATTCAAAGTAATATATGCCATCCCAATAATTGAACTTCATTCAAAAGAACACCAATGTAGCCACAATGAAAATTGAAAGAGACGATTTTGATTTATTAAATTACTCTATGCAGCCACAAGATATTGAACAAAAAGAGAAAAAGTTAATATAAGTCTACAGTCATGCTGCCTTGTTGTTAGAAAGAGGGATCAGAGACATATAATCTGAATGACTAAGGGGCCAGTTCCCACATTACTTCTAGAACAAGTGCTCTTTTGAAATGAAGTGGGATGAGGCAGACTTTCTCCCATGAATCACCTCTCCAATAAGACCTTCCTTGATCACCCCCAAAACTTCACGTTTCCCTCCACACTGAAATAAACTTAGGAACTGAGCTCCTACGTGTACATGTAGAAATGGAGATGAGGGAAAGTAATGTGGATGAAATTCACACTTACGGAAACCTTTGTGGGACTTCTTACTCAAAATTCTCAGCCAACTAGAATCTTTCCCTGTTTTCTTCTTGAACACAAGTCAAAGCACATACATCTCACAGCATGTTCAGGGAGATGTGGGATCCACCGGTTTGTTTTTAAGGGACTTTAAAAGTCTGCATAAACTCATCTCAGCTTTTATAATTTTCTATCTCTTCAATTAATGGTACAAGTCCATATTCAGATTGAGAGTTTTGTGATTTTATAAAGGTATCTATTATTAAAGAAACATGTAACTATTTCCATAATTACTAAAGCCTGAAAGTATAAAGAAAATATTTTAAATATAGATTAAAACAAAGATATTCTATGCAACTTATAATTTGATGTCATTCAAAAATGTTGATGATTCCCTAATATACCCTAAGACATTTTTTTGGTTCATCAGGTATCCTGGGTTGAAAGTTTGCTCCCAAAATATATGTTTATCAAGAACTGATAAGTGTCACCTTATTCAGAAAAGAGGGTCTTTACAGATTAACTGAGAATCCTGAGATGAGATGTTCCATCTCAAGATTATCCAGTTGACCGTGATATTTAATGATAACTGTCTTTATAAGGAGAGGAGAAGACAAGGAACAGAGAAGGTTGTGTGAAGACAGAAGCATAGTTTGGAAGTATGCAGCTACATACTGAGGAACCCTCTCCTAAAGCTTTCAGAGGAATCAAGTTCCTGCTGACACCTTGATTTCAGACTTCTGCTTCCAGAACTATGAGAGAATACATTTCTGTTGTTTTAAAACACCAATTAGTGACAAATTGCAACAGCAGCTCTAAGAAACTTATACAAGGAGATTTACTAATTTGATTAAATGCCACTCAAATGCATACCAAGTATCAGAAAAGATGAAGACACTTTAATAATCATTCAACAGACCGTTAGTGTGTCAGGACGTGCCAGGCAGTGTTAGACTCTGGAGATACAGTAAAAACTTAAAAGATATTACACTATAAGACCCTCATTGACTTTGCAGTGAAATCTGAAAAGGCATTTTCTCCCTCAGCTTTTGTAGAATGAAAAACAAAAAAGAACAATCAGATTTAAAAAGCAGAAAGTGAACCAGGGGGAGTGGGTGAAATTCTTTTGATATAAAGATTATGAAGGTAAGTGTAATATTCAGGAAAGCTATTACTACTATAGAAGTGCAAAAAGATTTAGAGACATTTCATTCAAACCCAGACTTTTCCTATCCCCAAAGAATGAAAATGCTTTGTATATCACCTATTAATTACAAAGGGACACAGCAGCACTTGGAAAACCCCCACCTCCGCAAAATCTGAACCCTTCCCAAATAAACTATACTGATGAAGATCTTTGCCTCCATCTTAGTCTAAGAATTAGGAAATAAAAGTGGCTTCGCGCCCTCTGTTGTTTTTCTACATTTTCCAGATGATATTTTGCATTATGATGTGTCATCCCATGTTGTATCAATCACATTACAATATGTCACTTAATGTAACATAAAGCAATATGATTGACACAATCTACTAGGGCTTGTCACAACATTGCATGTCAACCGGGACATTTTTATGGGTTTTGTAAAGAAAAAAAAAAAGTCAACATATTTCACTGAACATCACATCCAAGGTGCAGGGGGGAGGGAAAGAAAGGCTCCTTTGAAGATTTTTGCAACATTCCTGTTGAGGGAACTGATAAACATCTGCTAAGTAAATGGAGTCAAATATCTCCCTATACCCATATCAAATGGGTCTGATAAACTATTGCCAGCCTGTCTCAGGTTCATGGTCAACTCTTACTGTGTCCTGTTCCTGCTTCCCACATTTAATCCAAGACACCTTTTAAGGTCACCTTTAAAAAGTGAAACAGAATTATCAAGTGCATACATCTAAGGAAAAGGAGGCAGGCAGACCTCAGCAGCAGATTGGGAATGTCCCAGCAACCTACGGTACAAATATAGATGCAAGTAACTCAAAACAACTTAAGCAAAAAGGGTGATTTTTTTAATAAGGACATGATAATTTCTCAAGAAACAGCAGGAATAGGATTAGACCTTTAAAAAATATTAAAAGCAATTATTAAAAATCAGCAACATTCTCTTTTCACCTGTCTTTGCCTCTCCGGTCAACCTGCTTTCTTCTTTTTGGTGTTTTGCTGCTCATTCAGTTTGGCAGTACTCACTCCCATAACAACCATTTCACAAGAGTCCCGACTACGTGGGAGAGGTGTGTGTGTGTGCTAACTGATTCCCATTGTGAGATCTATTCACCTGTCCTATGATGCAGAAATGTGATGCATGAAGGAGGGATCTGATCCTCTAACTTCAGAGGAAACTCAAATGGAGAGTACATACAAAGTGTCGATAAATCAGTGATCTGTCACCTGGGCCAGCAATTGGTCTGAGAAAGACTCAAGGCCTAAAAAGGTCCAATTAAAGTGAATCCAGGGCACATTTATATGGAAATCTGGGACAGGCACTCCACTCTTCCCCAACTGCATAAGAATGAGAGCTTGGGATGGCTGTAACCATTTTTACTACCACAGAGGGATCCCAGTTTGAGAGTTGAGCTAATTATGACCAAAGGAAACCATGATTTGGATCCAGCAACATCATCTGAGTCTTCAATCAAATCACCTCTGGAGCCCAAATCTCTCTGAGATCAGTCTGGATACATAAGCCACCAAAATCCCTTTACGCTTAAGATTGTATGAGTCAAGCTTTCTCTACCGTGTGACCAAGAGAATACTAACTTTTTAAAAGACCAACTTGCTCTCTTTAGAAAAATGTCCAGCCAGCCAGCTTCAGACAGCCAGAGTAACCCATTATATCAGAGATACAAACACAATTGTTGGGCACCAGAGTCCTAGCTTTGGATGGACTGAATAGGAAGCAATGCTCACAAAAGAGGGTGGAGTGGCACATTGAATAAAATCTACTAGCAGTGAAGGTGTCCCACATTTGCTGCATGAATCTGGACACAAGGTGTCCATTTGCTGCTCTCTGTGTTTTGATTCTTTTCATTTAGAAGTTGGTTGGTCTCTGCACCTTAACTCCTCCCAGAATGCCACTGAGGGGCTAACTGGGGATTCAGTCTAGGAACCTCACAGATAGGTTCTAATTTACATTCAGATGTTATTTTTTAGTTTTGGTGTTTTCTTTTTTAAAAAAAAAAAAAACAATTCT
The DNA here is from genome assembly GCA_019455555.1 of Galemys pyrenaicus. NCBI lineage: Eukaryota > Metazoa > Chordata > Mammalia > Eulipotyphla > Talpidae > Galemys > Galemys pyrenaicus. The sequence continues at coordinate 712,316 of JAGFMF010011895.1, forward strand.
TTTCCTCTCCTGATTGTGAAGAAAGGAAACAAGGAAAGATTTTTAGATTCTTGCTCTTAGGATTCCATACTACCCCAGCCCCATGCCCTTGCCCAAGTTTCTGTGGAAATTCTCCCTTACTAACACCCCTGCTTAAGAACTGGATATTACTCACCATGACTGCTGAGAGTGCCAACAACCTAGTCTTTCCAATTTTTCTGGTTGATTCTTGGGTGTGCCTATATAGGAGGGCCAGCTCCCAGGCCCGGAATGAACTCAAACTCGTACTGTAGTGTCTTCATAGTGCTAAGACCTAAACACCTTTGCACCACCAGGGAGGACCTCATATCCTTTTTTTAAGGAAATCCTCTTGGAATTTAACACAAAGCAAAAGCAGGGCCATGCATAGAAAATTATGCCCAACATTCACCCAGGTGTTTTGCATTTTTTTAAAATGGAAACAACTGAATGCTAAAAACCTGATTAAATAAAACATGATTTATCTTGTTCAATAAAAAATATAATTTATCCATGTGAGAAGATCTTGTTAAACAATTAAAATCTTTGTTTTTGCAGAATATTTTAGGAAAAGGAAAAATGCTTGTGAAATATTGTGAAGTGAAAGAAGCAGGTGTCAAAGTGTATAGTAAACAACACACTGATCACAAACTCTCCACACACTCACACACTATAGACTGGAAGGAAGTAAGTGTTCACTGTAGTTAACCCTGAGAGTCTCCAGATAAGAGAATTATGAGTGGATTTTCTTTTCTTTTTTCATGGACCTATGTTATATTATCAAAATCAGTCCACAGAAAATAATTATCACTTTTAGAATCAATGTGGGAAAAAAGATCATTAAGAACTCATTCCATTTTTGTTGATATGAAATATATTTTATTCTCTAAATGTTGGGCTTAGAGACAGTAAAAGCATGGTGACATGAATTAATTTTAAAACAATGTAAATGTTCCATATCTAATTCATACTGAAGGGCAATAAGATAACTTTAAAAATTATTAACAGAAACTGACATTACCCACTGAAGTAAAAAAAAAAAAAGGATATTTTTATTCATTCTATTTCCTAACTGAAGAATTTTGTTTCTACCAGAAGAACCAAGTCCTCACTTTAATTTTCACCTTTGAAACTCCTCCAAATCAAAGGTCAGGACAACTTCCTTTCTGCATCACCATATTGTGGCAGCTGTATGATTTATAACTCTGATTACATTTTTGTCTCCTACAATATGCGAAAGTGAGTGAGGTCAGAGACTCTGCTTTCACTCAGTTTTCTTGTTTTTGTGGCTTGAAGTCAAATTATTCAGATTACTTTAATGCAGTTTTGTTTAGCTTAATTATATACTGAAAGTCTGGCACACATAATTAATCAAAGTATTGCTAGTGACTGTTGAACAACCCGTATCTGTTGGAAATTTTATTATAAAATGCCGGATGTGAGGGGAAGGAAGATAAGAACAGATGAGAGAGGAAAACCATGCCCTCTTTCTCAGTGTCAGTGAAGCAGTCATGTGTGTTGAGAGAAATCAACTTACTTTTACAGATTTGTTCTCACTTCCAAAAATTTCAAAATACATCTTCTATTTTTTATTTTTGCCTGCTATGCTGACATACCAACAAAAAGTATCATATATTTTTGACTTCACATTATACAGATAAAGAACACTTTGTTTTGAGATACAGGAATGCTAGGTACAACTAGTGATTACATAATCCAGGCTTTTAACAGAGCTTTTACCTCCTCCCAAGTATTGAACTGTTATTTTTACAGTCTCCCTACCCCTTATTTCATGAGAAAGTGGGGAGATAAATGGTGCTCCAATTTTTTAAACAATAAACTCTTTTATTTTTAGTTTCTTTAAACTTCATGGACTTTTCTGGAACTTTAAGAATGTATAAAAACTGACCTTAAGATGTGCTTTAATCTATGTTGCCCTGAGTTGATAGATTGAGTTCTTTTGAGCACCCACTTTTAGTGACAGAGTTCAATTTACCCTGTACTGAGTGCCTATTGTGACCCAGCACTGGGCTGGGCTCTGAGTTTCTTTAGATAAGAGAATCATTGTTCATACCCTCAAAGAGCTTACAGGAGAGCAGTGAAACAAACCCAGAGCAACCAATAAAGACTTGCAGTGGTATGATAAATCCTCTCGTGGGGTTGGGCAAAGGCTTGCACCAAGTGGTCCAGGAAAGCTTCCCTGAGGAGGTGACATTGATGGCATTTGGAAATACAGATACAAGGCTGCCAGGAAGTAAAATGGAGGCTTTTATATCTCCAAGTTCTTCAGTGATGCTCACGGCATCACTTTCAATATTGGTAACACAGGTATCATTAATTCCATTCTAGAAATGAGAACACAAGACCTAGAGAGGAGAAATGACTGAAGCAGGGTCACTCATCCAGAGAGCAAACTGCTCTGGCTGCAAAGCATACTTCCTGTAGAGTAACCATTGCTCTTCCCACTGAGGCAAAACAAAGAACCTATCGTTTTGCTAGACTGTGCAATGCCCACACAAAGGCACTTCACAGAAAGTGCATTATTTGTAAATAAAGATCTTTATTACCTCCCAGAGATGTCAAGTGAACTTAAAAAACTGCTTCCTCCAAGCACTTTCCTCAGCCAAAACCAACGCAGCACATGTTAAGTACCTGGCCCAAGATGATGATAATGGGGAACCTGGGGATCCCAACACACATGCTCTTTCATTCCCCCGGAACGCTGATCATTCTATCGTGGGCTCCTAGGCACTGACCTGGTTATTTCTCCATTTTGCATAACCTCAATGTTGCACCTACAACAAAGTCCCTTTTCTCTTCTATTTAATTGGTATGGTCATTGCCACTGTTGAGTGAAAAACAAAATATTTCTGTGCTGACATGTCACTTTATTTGGTTCTCCTTATTAAAAAAGGAGAGTAGAATTGAAACCAGCAGAAAATAATCCTGTTTGATGAAAGGCAACAAAATTATAGATGTGGTCAAATTGCACAGAATCCAACCAAATATGAAAAACTGGAACCAGAACATGCTTCTAATAGAACCATCGGCTTCAAGAAGAGGCTGTGACCACAACTCAACACTGCCCCGCTCAGCCTCAGTCATATTTCAGCACATTCAGGAAGTAAAGGTAAGAGGCTGCCAGAGGCCCGGCTTGGTCCTGGCTGCTGCCGATGCTGGTCATGACTGAGCCCGATTTGGAAGGTGAAGAGCCACCCAAAATGGAGGAGACAGGGCAAATGGGTGGTCCCTACAGTGTCTGCACAGAGCGTCCGTGATGGACAGCGCTTTTAGACTGGAGGCCACAAACAAGCCCATCTCGTCCTCCTCACCTCCCTCTTATCGGGAGTTTCTTGAGACCAAAAATAGCGTCTATAATGAGGCAGTCAGTTTCCATTCTCTCCCCAGAACAAATTTTGTCTTGAAAGTATTTTTGATACTGTTCGTTTCAAAGTTACTCTAAAAAATACATAAGCAGGTATAAATGAGTCGAAAAGTTTGACTATAACAAGTCAGAAATGAACAAAAACAAAATGTCTAACTAGTGTTTGAAAGGAGAGCACAAGCCACCTGGTGGTGCAAGGGGTTAAGCACCACACTATGGGGCTTCGGTAACTACTGCAGCGTAAGTTCGATCCCCGGCCAGGGATGGGACCCACACGGCGCAGCAGACCTCTCCTGCCTGACCTTCTGATCCCATCAGCAGTGTATTTCAGTCAATCTGCCTGTTCTGCTCCCCACTCTGTCTCTGGTGGGTCTTCCCCGCTCCCCTCCCCACACCTCTGGCCTGTACCCCAGCTCTTATATGCATAAATAAAAATTTTTTTTTAAATCTTTTTTTTTCTACTTGCCTGCAGGGAATGCTCTATATACCCTGAACCCATACTCTCCTGTCTGAGGCTACTAAACATAACTCAGTTCCACGTCAACCAGTGAAAAGATAAAGTGCTGCAAGTAAGGGAGAAGACTTGCTGGTCCTTGCCCTATACCAAGAAAGATGTTGTCCATTTCTACCCAAAGAATCCACAGAGAAAGAATAACAAGAAAGTTCTATTCTCGGGCTTCTTCAGCATCATCTATAATATATTCATGTTTTTCATCCCTCTCCCTTGTCTAAGGTTTAAAATGAGATTGAAAATTAGGGCAATCTGGAATATCACTCACTAGGTCTACCCATACGCAGAATAAACCTATCCATGAACAAAGAAAAGAGAACCAGAGCAGACAGATATTCGGGGTGATGACGGGTAGGCGGGGAAGGGCAGCAGGCATTTGCACACCCGCGCAGCGTGCACACACGCTCACTCCTTGCTGCATGTGTTAATCCCTACCCCTTGCCCTAGGGAAAGACAAAACACGATCCTCACTCATTTACAGTTAATCTCAAAGGTTAATTTTGTTGCCTATACGCTGTAAACAAAGAGATTTCTTTCCCGGCATGGGACCTTTTGCCATAAGCGAAACAGAGAAGAAAGTCAGCGCGTCCTGAGGATTGAGAGGTCGGAAGATCCGAAGAACCTGGTGCTGACAGACCTTCTTATTAAAAAGCGTACTCTGGTGGCCAGGCTGCAGCTGATGGCCTGACATGGCCGGACTTCAGAAGGCCAGCACACAATCAGTGGACTGTGCTGCTCTGGAGACCGCGGGGCACGGGAGAGCCTTTTCTAATTTGTCAAAGTTGTATCTAATTCCACAGAACAAAGTTCGCAAAGAGAGATGAGCAGAATCCACAAATGATTGCTCATTCACCAAGGCCCTGATGGAGCGATAGAGGCAGCACACAGCAGGGTTTTGTGAAGTAACTCGACCCTTGCCAGTCGGCTTTGGGTAATTCCGCCTTGTGGGCATAACAGTTTCCCTTGTTTTTTGCTTAATAGGATTATTTCTCAGAATATTAAAAAGATAACATCAACATCTTTCAGTGGTCCCATAAACTATTTCTGGAAATATATAAAGAATGGTGCAGGAGGTTTCCTTAGTCCTCATGGGACTTTTGTTCTCCCATAAGCTGAAAAGAAAAGAATGTGGTTTTATGAGGAGTGTGCCTGCAGCAGATAAAACAAAATGTTAAGTTTTCTAGAAAGACAGTATCGTTCAAATTTACATTGCCCATTGAAACTCCTGCTTGCCTTTCTGGAAAACGAGACTGACTTTTTAAATGAGAGCTTAGGCAGTCAAACTCTGAACATTTAGGAGCTGTTAAGGGGAGAAGCACAGACGTGTCAGGCAAGGCTATTAAAAGGCAACACATTCTCTGCAAGAAAATGTACTGGGCAAACTTTAAATGAAGTCTCCAGGAAAACATGGCTTTCTCATTGGTGAGGAGTGACTGCAGCAATCAAGCAGAGCAGACAGAGGTCTGTAAAGACGCCTGTTGATCTAAAGTTGCCCTCACCAGGAATCTGGGTGGTAAAAGCAATTGGTCCATCCATGTCAGGGACTTCTCTATAGCAATACCTGAGGAGTTCTTATAACTCTGTGTTTGTGATGTTAGCAAAAAGAAGAGTTGGGGAGAACTCAGCTCAGGTGATGGAATGTACCACACCACTACTTGACAGTGAGCTGACCCAAAAGATACAATCCACATGTGAGTTGGAGCCAAGGCTAAGTCCAGTGCTAACTCCCCATCCTTCCTCATTATGGCCCTTAAAACTCTTTGCCTCAGACATACACATGGCTAACAGGCACATGAGAAAATGCTCAGCATCCCTCATAATCAGGGAAATGAAAATTAAGACCACAACGAGGTATCACCTTATACAGGTAAGAATGGCACACATTAAACCAACAACAACAAATGCTGGCGAGGATGTGGAGAAAAAGGAACCTTAGTACACAGCTGGTGGGAATGCAAGCTAATCTAACCATTATGGAAGGCCATATGGAGGTTCCTCAGTCTATTAGAAATGGAACTACCATATGATCCAGCAATCCCGCTTCCAGGAATCTACCCAAAAGACACAAAAACACCGATCCAAAAGAGCACCTGTACTCCTATGTTTATTGCATCACTATTTGTAATTGGTAAGACCTGGAAACAACCCAAATGCCAAAAAAATAGATGACTGGATCAAGAAGATGTGGTACATATACACACTGGAATACTATTCAGCAATGAAAAATGGAAAAGTAGAGCCATTTATAGAAACATGGATGGAGCTAGAAGGAATTATACTCAGTGAAACAAGTCAAAAGGCAAGAGAAAAATATCGGATGGTTTCATTACTAGGAGGAATGTGAAAGAGCAACAGCTACAACAACAACAAAAAAAAAAAAGAAGAAGAAGAATGAGCTCAAGGAAAAGGGCAATTACAACCAAAAGCAATCAAAGAAAAAAAAAAAGACCAATAAGACCAAAAGGTCAAAGATAAACCAAAGGGACCATGGGGGGTGGGGGAGGAAGGAAGGGCAAAGATGGGGATAAGGGCAGAAAGAGCACAAGAGACTGAGGTGATGGTGCACGGGTGGAATGGTGGTGGGAACTCAGTCTTATTCCAACTGATCCCGTTCTTTTTTACCTAATAGCAGAGACATTCAGCTCAAAGATTTTAAATTCATCATAATTCATTCTTTGTCTTCATCTGAAGTCACTACTGGGGCTGCACGGCTCTGGATATTGACCCTCTCGTAGCATAGATTCATGAAAGTGCAACAATTTCAGTACATGTGACTCTTCCAACACAGGGGGCTCAGCTAACTGCTGCTGCAATAATTTCTTCTGCCAAACACTTTCTTCTACTATGAAGAGACTGATTTTAAGAATCATCCCAGTTTAGAGAAGAAAAGAAAAGAACTCCAGGTGGAATGTACCTGAAAGATGACTCCTCTTATTTAGAAACCCTTTGCTACTTCCTGTCTTTCTCTAGCAAACTCAGTTTCAACCGTTGGATTGGAGATTCAAGGAGAATATTTCTTGTTGCACCTATGAGGTTAGGCGTGGGGGAGGCAACCTGGCAGTATGGACACCTGGGACTTCAAATTCTGATGAGAGCACTTGCCGTGAGACACAAGCCACGACACCTATCACATCTGTGCCTCAGTTTTCTTAAGCAAAATGGGGCTCTAAATAGTGTTTCCTATGTTGCTGGATTGCTGTGAAAAAAATAGAAATCCAGATATATGAGCATACCCTGTAAAATATTCTATAAATGTCAGCTGCTACTTTTGCTTGGTTGTTTTGTTTGGTTTTATGATTTTTACCTACTTTGGTTCATTAGCAAATTATGTCCCTACCAGGTCAACTGATTTAACAGCCTTAACCTATAGTTCTTCCTCACCTTTAATCAAATGGCTTGCGGGGCTGGCCTTTCACATCCCATTCTTTCAAAACATAAAGTATATGTTTATATAAAAATCAGCTTTGCCATTTTGGTTGGATTTTTTTGGTCAAATAAAGAGTTTCAAACTAGGTATGTAGAACTGGGCATTCTGCCCCTATGGTATTATTGGCATTTACTTGTAGTTCTCTCCCCAATGTACATGTTTTTGAAAAGCCTTAAAATATGAGGCACAAATATTGTGAAACTGAAAAATCATTAAAATGAGTAAAAAGATAAAAATAAAAAGTCAGTCTATGCAGTTTCTGCAGCCAAACACAAAACTTAGCAACAAGATTATTGACAGTCCAAGCACAAGGGGCAGGGTGCTACATGACTTTCTTCTTCTAATTTAAGAAAGTCACAGAAGGAGGCTGTGATTTCCTAACTTATAATTCTGGAAGGGATTTTTCACAAGAGTGTCCCCATCACTGATTTTGAACAACAAAGCAGTCTCCATTAAAGGTTTTGTAAATATAACCACATATTTTTGGGGTAATCTGCTCTACTAAGAAGAGCTCTGGAGTTTGGAAGTCAGTTTAGAAAGGGAAGTTTGCTATTTGTAGTAAAAATTTTGTAGATCCTAACTCACTGAATATCTTACTGCGATTTGCATTTTCAGTAATGATAAACATGTACAAGTTTATATTGAATTTATTCTGTTATAATTAGCTAAGCTATATTGAGTTCTCATTGAACCAGGCAACTACTAAGCTCTTTATCTGCACTGACTCATTTAATCTTCCCCAAATCCTATCATAGAGGGAATATTATTTCACTCATTTTCTACATGAGAAAAGTGAGACATATGTAGGTAAAAAGTCTTGCCCAAGGCCACACAACTTGCAAGTCATCGTGAAGTTTGACCCTGGAGTCTCTTGAGTTCTGCTGATGACCCCATCATGAGGTAAACCTGACTCACACACTTTCAGACATACTTTATAAGAACTGCAACAAACCATCAAATAACACAAAGAGCATATTGATTTTGATCTGAAAAGCAAGTCGCCAACCAACACAGATTCTATATGGAACACTAAGAATTTCTGAAATGTTTATGGGGGAAAAGGGGGATATTAGTCATGGTGAAGGTAGCCACGCTTGAACAGCCAACCAACACAACTTTCAAGCTTCATTTGAAAGTTGAGTTAGAATCCACTGGACTTCCATTTTCCTTTCCAGACAAGTCAAAAGAGCCTTCTCCCATGTGCTGCAAAGTTGCCTTCCAGGATTACAGTGCTATGTTAAGATGTCTGGTCTTTGCTTCTGACCCTTCCCTAGCATGGGGCAATGCCAGGGAGCTAGCATGCATCATGCTGCGCCTTTAGACAGCACAACTTAACCTGAAATAGGTCATGACCTTAACTGATCCTCAGCCCCAGTCTCCTCATCTAAAAAATGAAAATTATTATGAATGAGACTAGGTCATGGTTCTTAGAAATCTAAAATTATGTGATTCTACGACCTGATCTTTTTCAACCTTAGGAAATTTAACAAGGTCTTATTTTTTTTCTCAAATCTAAACAAAATATTATTTTAAATAAAACACCCAAAGGTCAAATACTTCTCTTTCCTCTTCCTTTATGGGGACTTATTTTGGCAAAGTGTGTAACAGCTGTGGATACCACTCACTTATAAACTGTGTGTCTTGGCAAGCTATTTAAAATTAATGCCTCAGTTTATTCACCTGTAAAATGAAAATAATAAATAAGATCTACTTTGTAAGGTGATAATGAACTTCAAATGAGTTAGTAGTTATAATATGCTTAGAGTTATGCTAACAACCTAATAAATACTCAATATTTACTAGTCAATTGCTCAAAATCAACCTTCCCATTGTTAAGATATTATACTTATTATATATATTTTCTAGTGTCTTGTTCTCTAGATCTGTAACTATATACCAAACTGACATTCAGATTATTGCCTTCCACACCCATAGCCCATCAAGTTATCTCTCTTCAGGTACTTCAATAATAACTAGGAGAAAAAAATGTAAGATACTTTTCCAGTATTAGTACTTTTGATGGATAACTCCTCTGAATTTCTTTTTAAATAAGATTTTTTTCCAACAGAATTATTTATCTATTAAAATACATAGATGACCTTACTTTGGTCTTTCTTTTTTATTTTATTAGCATTTTATATATATATATATTTGACATCAATTGTAATCCCTATGTATTCCCCATCACCATATCACCAGTGCACCATCACCTCAGTCCCCCATGCTCCCGTCTGCCCTCAACCCTCCCCCTCTTCCCTCCCCACCAAGTGTCCCCAATTTGTCCTTGTCTTTTCATTTTTGGCTTTTGTGTCTTTATTATTGTTATTATTATTATTGTTCTTGTTGTTGTTGTTCTTATTCCTTTCCTTGATCCTTATTTGGTTCCCTTATATTCCTCCTAGGGGAGGAACTGACAAGGGACTTATCACACATCCACAAAGAACTAACCAGGCTAAACAAAAACTCCTCTAAATTTTAAATCCATTACTTCCACTCCACCACCTTCATTCACTTACAAATATATTACCAGTCATATATGTTGCACTTATTTTTGAAAAACACCTATTTGCAGCAAGGGTTTGAGGTCAGGACAGAATGAATTATTATCGTTTTTAGCTTGACTTTAGTCTTTGTATGTGTTTATGAGAACACTGGGCAGTATACCAAAATGCAAATAAAACCAAAGTATATGCTTGCCTTCAATTAAAGGTAAAACATTATAAATTTTATCTCAACATGAATAAATATGTGTGATGTGTATGATTCCATCATTCAAAAGCACTGTCTTCGCAATGCAGAAGTTATCTTTGACTTTTCTAACTATCTTACTTCCTGGATCCAATCATGCGAAGTCCTCTTAAACTCTCCCTTCCTAAACCTCTCTCTGTGATCTACTCAGAGTACATCCATGACTTTCTCGACATTTCCACAGCCTGTTTCCTATTAAAGTTATTTATACACATGCCTGTCTTCCATACTAAATCTTTTGGGACTGGGAAGCCCTGAAGCTGAGTTAGTCTGTATCTCCAGACCTAAATTGCCCCAAACTGCCCTTCCTACTCCCAAGAGCACTAACTCCCCTAGGCCATGCATGCACACATACACACATTTGCACATACACACACATGTGCACACAGACACATACATGATGCTAGTTCACCCTTCCAGTTCCTTTAATTCCAGTAAAATGAAAATAATAAATGAGATCTACTTCGTAAGGTGGTAATGAACTTCAAATGAGTTAGTAGTTATAATATGCTTAGAGTTATGCTAACAACCTAATAAATACTCAATATTTACTAGTCAATTTATTAGTCAATGCATTCACCTCCTATCCCCTATGCATGGTAAACCCTTCTTATTCTTCAATTCCAGTGCCTATTCCCCACATACATTCATACTCTCCCTGAAGGCTTTCATCATCTGAAGGAGTGTGAGTACCTCATGGCACTGGACTTCTTCTATACCCTCTGTCTTCCCCACATGATTGGAAAGTCCTTCATGGAAGGAACTATATCTCCCTCACCCTTATATTCCTTATAGCATCTGTCAAAGGCTTCATCCAGCGGACAATCAAAAAAATGTGTCATCTTGAACTAACTTGAATCCTTGGACCAATTTTAAGAATAAATGCTCTTAAACAATTTACCCCAGTTTCCTCAGATAACTTGCCAGAACTGTTAGCCTATTCATATATGCCACCCTATGGCCTTGACACATGGTTGCTGAGTTGAGGACAGAAGCATGACCATAAGTCAACGGGAAGTTTGTGCCATGAATCTGACTGTGCTATGGGTTGCTCAGCCTAGTGGCAAAGTGAAAGTAGGAAAAAGACCAAACCTAAAGTTCAAATAAATGCAAAAGCAAAAGCTTAAGAATTATTACAAATGAGCCACATGTTAGTTTCTAACAAATAATTGGTGACTCTGCTGGAAGAGGCCAAAGATTCTGCTCATGGCAGGAAATCAAAGGGACACGGGTACCCTGAAGAGTATGTGTCCTGTGTCCTCGTACACGACACAGCCCTGCCTGGAACGCTGGCCTCTCTGCCCCACAGGCAGCTTCAACTCTCACTTCTGGAAGGTCATCCAGAAGGGCATGACTCATCCACCAGGATGGGAAGTTGTTCCCTTGTCTCATCAGACCATGATATTAGCCTTCTGTTTGAGCATGCACTACAATTCAGAAAACCTGCCCCAGACATTTGACAGCTGGACAGATGATTTTGTAATTCTTAACTCAGATGAAAATAAAAAGGTTGTCTGAAGTCTTGGGCAGCATTTCCACCCCTTCCCTTTTTATTTTATCAGATTAAAATGATTTCACTATTTTTATAGCGGGTTCCTCGTAAGAAGATGCAAATTTATACATTTTTCTGCAATCTTAGGGTCACATGCTCTGCGTAAAATCCACACTCCACTTCGTTTATACACGTAATTCTTCCTGACCTAGATGGGACGGAATATTCATAGCAAATTAAGAATACAGATCAGCCCAAGAGCCAAGGGAAAAAAGCTAATTCCCACATACGGAATTCTTGGGGGCTCCTTTCTTTTTTTTTAAGGTTACGCCTCCTTTTAAGAGGAAAATAGGCTGCTCTTTCACTTCTTATTACAGTCCAGGAAAGATCAGCACCTACAGGGGGAGACTGCAATATTGAGAGACATGTGGAAATCGCTTCCATGATGGTAATTTCCTGAACTACTTTCAAAAGCCCTTTTTTGGCTTAAGGAGTCCATGGAGCCCTTTCAAAATTTTGTACAAAGAACTGATCAGCTTCATAATGTGATGAAATTAGAGTCCACTTTGCTTGGCTGGACTGACTCTACACACAGTAGCTCTCCTTCTTAGCGATGGGCTGTAACAGTCTGGGGGAATGAGCTCTCCAGAGGGTTTTAAATGAGCTAAAAAGGGCATGTCATAAGGACAGAGGCTTCAACCTCATTTGCAGTAATATGAAAATCTGAAGAGAATATTCTGACTCCTGATTGTGAGCTCGGTTTTGATTCCCAAACACAGGAAAGTCATTTCAGTGATGGGAGGTCTGGTTTTCTCTCTTCATATCACATAAGAACTAACTACACGTGGATCCCCACCTCCTGGAAGTTCAGGGAGACTGAGCACGATGAATCCTGGAATACCAATGTTAATTCTCACGGGACAAAAACTGCTCATACTTTACTTAATTCCAGAACTTTCTTGAGCTGAGGATGAATAAGTCTCACATCAACAAGTCAAGCACAAATGGAAGTAGCTAAGGGGTTTTTCTCCATTTGAAGGCTGAGTCTCCTTACCTACAGCTACATCCCTCCCTGCTCAAGAGATCACATTTATTTTGCTCAGTTACCAGTTCCCTTTGCTTGGAAGTCACCAATTTTAAGCGATTCTGATCATTGTGGGATAGTTCCTTCCTAGTGCATGTAAGAAAAGAGGAAGTGTTAAATGGTGATGTGTGCATTGGCCACTGAGATTCCTAACCAAGGCTGCCATGGAGTCAAGGTCACACCGACCTTGTGGGTCACAGCCTTCCGCCATAAACAAAGCATATTAAAAAATACACTTTGTAACTGTATTATTATAAAAGTGAGTATAGTACTGTTATATGTTAAAACATTTTCCTCATCTAAAAGTTTAACTTTTTTATTTAAAAAGAAATTAAGATAATTCTGTGGGCACTTAAAAGTATTGTGAGTCCTGGACCCTGTACCTACTATTTGTGTGGGTAAATCTGCTCTGATAGTAAATAGACTTCACCACCAGGTGGTCCTCATTCTCAAATACCATTCCTGGAATTGACTGAATGAGGAACAAAGTGTCTTTTGGTGGAAACTGACAGGACTTGGACTTCCTAATCCATTATCTCATTGACTATCCCCCTACCCTGGTAGAGAAAGCATTATTATTCTTATTTTGCACAGACTCAGAGATTTGAAGTAATTGTCCCAATTGTCCTCACCTAATTGACAATATTACTTTGGAAAGGGAAAGGAATAAGACTCAATGATGACCTATTACCCTATACTAGGTGTTTCATACACAATCCACCATCTGTTTCCCAGTGGCCCTAAAAGGCGTTATCTAAATCATTCATCCACACTGACTGGCCAGTGGAAAGTTTGAACAGAGATATCATGGCCAGGGGTGAGGGCATAGGTATCACTAGAAAACACTGGAATAACCTAATGACAAAACGATATTTGAAGGGTAGGAACAGGACTCAAACAAGAGATAGAGCCACAGGCTTCAAGCCAATAGAAAGTTGTAGGGTAAAGGTTGATCAGGTATTTCCACCCTCCCACCACTGATGATGGACACCTGTGGTGCTGCGAGCATTCCAGGGTGGGCATGCACAAGTGGGCGCACCTGTGTTGGACACGGGCATAAATGGGTGGCGTCATGAGGACGCCAGAACTGTGAGGACCAACAGACAGAACTGCGAGGACAGGCCGACCTAGAGAACCAGCAGGAGCAGCAGCAGTAGCAGCAGCAGATAGAGAAGAAGCAGCCAAAAGGGTGAGATGCACTGGGGGCTGGGAGGCCTGCCAGCCTCCCGGCCCCCCGGCACCCATGCCTGCCATGTACCTGGCCACCTCTACTAAATAAAGCATGAAAAGCCACTGAGGGCTCCAAGAGACTCCTTCCCTGACCCGTCTGCCCAGAACCATCCTGAACCTGCCTCCAGTGCTCCCATCCTGCCGCTACAACAGTGAACTGAAATAGGAGCATGAGGGAATGAAGAGAGTGATGAGCTGTTGCTGCAACAGGCCAGCTTCCCCAAGAATGACTCTGACTCTCCTAAAAGCGTCAAATATCATCCCCATTTTGTAGCTGAAGAAATGAAGCCTAGGTGGTCTCAGATCACTTTGAAGTGATGAAACTGCATCTGACTCTAAACATAATGTTCACTCACAGAACAGAAATCTAAATAGAGGACACATCTCCATGATGAGCTTTGTCAAGGACCTCCCCCAAAAGTACCCCCATGCTTGAGCATTTCCACACCTAGCAAGCCATTGTCTGAAAACCTTCCAGATTGGTCTCCACTAATTCCAGCCAGAATGAATGAGCATAAGCTAATATAATACTTGTGGGTCAAATTCATAAAGGAAGCTACATGAGCCAGCATCCCATACTCAGTAAATATATAGCAATTACAGAGAAAGGTACATGTTCCCCTTTACATATTTTCAAGAAAAATTTGAAAGAAAGATGGAGTTCTAGAAAGGCAGAGAAACCTGACCATTCAGTCTGCAGTAAAGAGGAGAAAAGGGGCCTAGGGCATTTTAAGTCATCTATGTATTCTGTATTTGACATTTCCCAATCAATGGAACCCCCCAGGCCCCTGTTTCTGTTGAAGGAAACAGCTCTGATTCTGGTTGTAAAAAACTCTCTGAGAGCCTATTTGAGCTGCCTCCCTCTAGCCAGCTTTTCTGAGTCTGAATGGCCAACTTCTTGCTTGCAAAGCTGAAGGGACAATGCTGCAAGAATGATGGTTAGGGATGAGGGTCATGTGGTACCCCAGAACAAAATTTAACCATGAAAACCTTTTCCATTGTGCCATCAACAGATTATAGGAGCAAAATCCAATTCCCTCAGTTTGTTTCCTAAAAATATGATTTTTTTTACATAATTAAAAAAATGTATTTCCCAAAGCTACACCCAGACTAGACAGTTTCTTTTATGTAGTTTTCCTAAGGGTCACTCACATATCTGCAGCAACTTTCATTTTATAACCATCCAGGAATGCATTACCTGATTAATCCAGTCATTTAATTGCAAAGCCAGGCAGAGAGAGGCCTTTTATCAAATGTCTATACACTCTAACTTGGTTCACATGCTAAGTGATTTGGCTTAATCACTCAAGAGCTATGTTACACTTGAAAGTGCCCAGATTTGCTTTTTCATAAGTCAAACAAATCTGTGGAGCCCGCTAAGAACTTGTCTGAAAGATTCCAGAGAAGACACCAACACACATTCCCAACTGCTTTCAGGAGGAGAGGTGGGTTCAAGCCTGAGTCTTTCCTTGTATTGACTGCTTGTTGAACAGGACCTCAGTAGAAAGCTGGGAGGATGGCACAACACCACTGCGGTGCTAATTATGAAATTTCGAGCACCCTCCAGGAGGACTCCATCAGCCTTTGAAAAATTAGTGTTGGATCAGGCCCCCAGCTCCATTCAGGACAAAACATAAGTGGTCCTGCAAAGCAGACTTTACAGCTCCCCAAATGTGATGTTCATTTACGTAAGCATTTATTATACATCTGCTAGCATATGTACATCTCACTCTTGGCATATGATCACGGATGCAGGCTGGGAACACTTAACAGCGCTAACATCACGTAAAATAGTGGCGTCCACCAAGAACCCGCGTAGCGTCTACTCCAGGCAGTTGGCCCCACATGTGTTCAGCATGCCTGACTGTGTTTACTTGCTGCTTGAGTTGGGACTCCAATTCTAACCACCTTCACAATACACATTAACTTTTCACAAAGAAAGTCTGTGTGTGTGTGTGCACATGTGTGTACATGTGCGCCTGCACTGATAAATTTGGGGGGGGGGGACTGTGAGGGAACTGAAGCCGCAGCCAACTACATATGAAAACTTTAGATGTGTCACAGCTGTTTCAACTGGCGCTCATCCCCTGAGTAAGGAATTCTAGAACGTCACATTTTTAAGGAGTCCGTTTTCACAGTTCACTTCGGCAACTTAGAATGTGCTCTTGGAGAGCAAAGTCAATCCTAGGTCACCATTTCAATGTAGTTTCCTTTGTACTAAATCCTACTTTCAAGAAAATTCTCGCCATGGTTCACTGGTGTTTAACCTATCATATAATATCCAGGTTTACTGTGTTAGAAGAAGCAGAACAGTATTAAGCTTTTCCCACAAGCCTGTGATTGCATTTGACCTAGTAACCTGTATTAGATTAACATTTATTCTACAACCGCACAGCAAGCCCTGCACCTTGGTGAGCTGCAGTTTATAGAGGACACTAACCATTTTTACAAGTGGAGCAGGAAAAGGGAATTGAATCTGAGGGAGTAATTCCAAGCAAGTATGTTGCTGCAGCAGTTAAATTGTTTATACGAGGAGTAGGGGAATTACTTCTCACTGACCTCTCTTTTTATCTGCTTAAAAGACAAAGTGCAGGTCTCCATCACTGGGGTAAACTCTGGGGAATGCAGCTTTACAACGTATAGGAGCCATAGGGCCCCATGGATCCACCAATAAGAAGCAGCTTCAAAGGCAAAGCAGCTCAGGAATGTAAACAAAGTGGTCACCCGGAATTAGGACATTTTAACAGTAGCCAGGGTTCAAATGTTCTCCCACCACTCCATGTAGTCCCTCAAGGTCAGGTGGGACAGAAGTGAAACACAAGTTCAAAATGAGAACAGACTTTTCCACCAAGCACATTTTGATGGAATGGACTCTTGGTTTTCCTTGGCCACAGCTCAGTGTGCGGCAGATTCAGTAAGAACAAACCAGGCTTTGAGGGAGGCTGAGAATTGGCAACAAGAGATCAGTAGAGGCATCTGTTTGGGACGAAAAGAGAAAAAAGACTGAATCCATGAGGAAGCAATTACCAGGAAATCAAAATCAGAACTGTCTGAGCATCCACCCAACATAACAATGGAAGGAGGTCACCCACATTATACAGTATCATGTAATGAAATCCAACTTGTTCTTGCAGTGAACGCTGGTTTTACCCATCTATCTTGGTGATGGCTGCAGCGTGTCCTCCTAGTGGAGTCTGAGGGGTGGTAGTATCAAAATGATAGTGTCCTCCAAGAAAGTCCAACTGATCCTTAAAATTAAGCAAGAAAGAGAGAGAGCAAGAACAAGAGCACAAGAGAGAGAGCAAGAGAGAGAGCGAGAGAGGTCGTACAAAGTCTTTATGCTTGAAAATCCCACAGAGAGGACCATTGTGTTCCTGGTCCTGTCCACACAGCCATAGCCCCTCCCATGGAAAAAGCTGTGATAGGATTGTTTCACACCAAAGAAACAAAGGATTGTTTCTTTCTTGATTGGTTACTTTGCCTCTTAATTTGCCACAGAATCCTCCAGAAGTTTCTAAGTACTCATTTGTGCTTATTCAAATTACCTAAAAAGTTTATTAAAGATACAATTCATTACCAGTCTCCTGCCAGACAGTGAATAAAGGTGGGGTTGAAGCATCACTCTCTATATATTAACCACATTCCCAGATGAACACTTTCACCTAAGGCCCAGTGTTCTAGGACCCATAACATTCGAAAAATCGGGTTCTCTTAAAGAAGTGCAGTTCACCTACAGCTCAGTTACAGCTCACAGCTATTTAGATTCAGCAGCACAGCGAAAGTTGACCCTTTTCTATTTAGGAATCAAATCAATAAAAGGTTGATAAAACATTTGCTTCTACATCACAATCAATAGGTATGATTCTGCAGCTATCAATGCTGTGTTGTAACTTAGCTCTGGGGTCCCTGCCACACCAAAATTTTCCTTCTCATTGTCTGTGGAGGGAGGTGGGACCTGGAGATTTAGTGTATAAAACTGCTACTCCTTGGCCCTCTCAAATTTGGAGGTTGTTGGGCCATTTTAAACTACTTTGTTCAGAACAAAAGGAATTCTCCATGAGGAGCATGAATAATTTCTATAACCAGACACTGCAGAAGGGGTTGCTTGCTTAGTTTTCTTTTCTTTTTTGAGGGGCAAGGAGGGTTAAGAGTTGGTAAGGAGGGTTAAGAAAGGAGAGGAGAAATAAACAAAGTACACCTGGAAATTTTGAAAAGCAGCAATGTGAGTTCTGAGGCTAGGATAAGGATGGAATCTGCCCTCAGGATGCCACCGGCAGGACAGGCCTGAACACAGAGAGAAAACTGTTCAGCTGAAGCAAAAAAATGCCTGTCAATAAGATGATCACTGGGATGAAAAATCAGTGCATGTAAATGCCCTACTTTTAAGCTCCTCTACTCAAGTGGACAAACAGGGAAGATTCCAGACAGCCCAAGGAGACAGCTAAATGTAAAGGAAGTAATGTGATCCTTATTTCTTCCTTTACCTGTCTCTACAAGAGCCTTCTTCTCTTGCCTGGCTGTTCAGAGCAAAAGAATGACACATAAGAAGGTGCTTCTTAGGGGCAGATAATCCTGCAGCCAACAGACTAAGGGAGTTCTTTCACCTAGGTTAACCTTAATCCCAGGCATTCTACTTCTACAGGTAACCTCACTCCTGCTAGCTTATCCTTTGGGGGAAAAAAAGGAAGAATGATTTTTTTTTAAAATGAACTTTGATGGTAGACGCTTTTGTGACATAAGTCTCTAAAATTGTGCCATTTTAAAGTCATACAAAAAAAAATCAACTCCTAAATACACAAAGGTACCACAAACAGGTAAATATAGATAGATGTCCATCCACATCTGCATTTATAGATGCAATCTTTGACCCAGATACCCATATTCATACACCTGCAAAATAGTTAAATACTGATAATGGTATGGCAATAAGTGAAGAGAATCTCAAAATTCTCTGGAAAAGACTTGTTAGAGATTATTCAACCCAACCCCTCTGTTTTATAAAGGAGGAATTGAACTTAACGGAAGTGGGAAATAATTTAGACAAGGTCACACCCCACCTCCTGGTAGCTGAGTCTGAGCCGGAACCCCTCTGCTTACTCCATGCCTGCTGTTCTTCCCACGGCACCACATTGAATCCAGGAGGAAAAGGGATATAACACGGCTTCCAATGTCACACTGTCAGAGTTAGGGAGGGTCATGCATTCTCTGATGCGTTCTATATGGTGTGCAGAATTTCAAGTGTCTGCTATGTATAATGTGTCCATTTAACCAGAGTGTCTAGTATTAATTACCTCTGTGAGATACAATATGGCATCCTGCAGCTTTGGAATCTGTACCCTTCATTAACTGTTTCCCCATTAACCTTGACTGGAATCACATTCCTTCTCTAAGCAGTAAGATGTGTTCTATTTGTAAGCACTCCCATTTTCTCTTTGAAACCACTCTCATATTCTTATTTCATTGTAAATGGTCCTACTTGCAATAAAGTGCCATTGAATGTATTTACTATTTGCTGCTTAATTCTGTCCTCTTGGAAGGAGACCGATGTCAGCTCCAACAATAGTTAATATACCTTTGAGCACACACTGTGAACTTTCTCCTGCTCATGCCTGACTTCATCCTCAGATCTCATTAAACAGCAGAAATTATCTCTGGAAAGAGCAAAACCAGAAATGTGTGGGTTTTGTGCTCAGCTATAGAGAAGAATTTGATTTAAATAGTCCCACAAAGGCACGCACATAGAAAATAAAATAGAGGATAAAACTTCCAGCTGAAATGGCCTGCTCTCTCTAAAGACTAGCCAGAGTTACATGCACAGACTTGGGTGTGGAAAGAAATGGAATAATTTTGTGAAGCTGCCTGTCCTGCCCTGGGTGTTAGAGTATGGGAAGCACCCCAGTTGACAGACAAGCTTGTTATCTGGTGGCCCGAGTTATAAATTGAGGAATTTATCAAACCCTTAAGAGATCCCTGAGGGCATAGACTTTTTTTTAATGAGCAGAAGAAGAATGTTAAAGATTATTTAAAAAAAAAAAAAGATCAAGGAATGGAGGGAGGTCAAGAAAGTAAGTGCTGGGTTAAGACACCACAGAGAGTCTGAGCCATGTATGTGTTCCCAAACAACCACAAGCAGTGGGGAGAGATTACCCTAAGAGCAAATGGACCCAAAAACAGAGATGGACTGGAAGAGGGGCAGAGGCCAAAGCCAAGTCTGACTTGAGGCAACATCACCCCTTGGCAATGACTGTGTGCTAAGGAAAGAGTAAGGTCAGAGACTTGACCCAGAGTCAGTGAAACACCCCAGTTCTTCCAAGCTCAACCAACCTCCCAGCTTTAGTTTCTGATTCTGAGAACGCTTATCACCACAAAGCCTGCTCTCATTCTTAATGGCTTCTTCATAGAGGCTCCTTCCAAGTCTCTGGGCTCTCAGGACCTCTTGTCACAAGGGACCGACTTCCTCTACCGTCTCAGGGAACCACAGCCATAATCCTACCCTAAACTAATGGTTCTCAACACTGGTCACACACCTGAATAATCTGAGACTGTTTGAGTTTTCTAAGTTATAATTCCCAGGGTCCATATCAGACCAATTGTAGTCAACATCTCTGAAGAGGAAGCATCTTTCAGTATTATTTCAAGCTCCCCTGGCAAGCCAGGACTGAGAGCCAATGACCTGTATATTGTTACTATCAATAACTGCACCAATCACAAGTTTTCTGTTTGAAGCGTGCTCCTCTCTGAGCATAGTTCCCAAGTTTTAGCTCCATCATTCTAGTACTCCAACTCCCATCGTTCTTCAACCCCATGGGACTTTCTAATGACAGACACCACCTCTTTTCCACTCTGTTTGTATTCTCATTTCTCTCTTACTCAGCTTAGTCATCTTTCCCCCAGCCTGCTCCATGCACACATCCACAAATGCCATGGTCCTTTATGTCTTGCCTGGTCAGGCCCTCAGCCTGTTTAATCAGTGAAGGACTTACCAAGAAACTCATGAAGAAAGGACTGTTTCTAAAAGTGGGTAGACAAGAGAAAACAGTAAGGGGTAGGAAAAATGCCCTAAGACTAAAAGCAATGTGAAGCAGTTACCAATCCTGAGGGAGACAGAACATGGTCTCTAGGGCCTACAAAGAGCCACAGCTGAGAAGGATATTGATAGAAACAGGGACCTTCAAAGAGGATGTAGCCATCACCTACCAGGAGCAATTGGGAAGGAAGAGGGGAGGTGAATACAAGCTTCTCACTATTTCCTGCCCTCTTCCTGCCTTTAAGTACCTGCCACTGGCCAAACCCAACCCAGAGGCCAAGCAATTCACCGAAGCATTCATAAATGGCAGCCACCCAGAGCACCAAGTGAAGAAGAATGGGGAATGAATCCAAAAATGCAAATAGGGACTGTCCAGCATATGGTTAATACCACCTCTCTGCTTACATCTCCCTGTCAGCTAGGCATAGCCAAAAAAAATCACAGCGAGGTAGATTGGCATCCCTTAAGACAAGGTTGCAAACTTCAAATGGGCTCACTGCACTGCCAAGTAGCCCTTCTATCTGCTAATAAATTTACTTCTCACCACCCAATTAGTCCATTAGTCCCTTCCCTTTCTAGTCCCACCTCACTGACTTCACCACCTCACCTTATATTTTACTAACAAAATAGAATCAAACAGAAAGACTTTTTCCCTCACCAATCCTTCCACATCTGTTTCAGACTTCACTGTCTTCCCTCTGTACCACAGAAGACCTGTCCCCACTTCTCCCCAAAGCCAATACCTCCTCTTATGCATAGTATCCATTCCCTCCACTACCAAAAAGTTTTCTTCTGAAAATTAACTACTTTCTCTCATCATCATAAAACACAATAATCAAAAAGAGCCTTGCTTACACCCTCAGTCCCACTGATTATCTTGCAACGCTGTATTGTGCTAAAAATATTCATGATTTATTTGTTCTTCCATAATCATGGGATGTAGATTCTCAAATATTTAATTGGATAACCTCTTCCCTTCATTAATATCACTCCTCTTCCCTTAACCAACTAAAGCAGGCTCTTATTCCACCATCATTCTCATCCTGTTATCATGATGAAATGTTCTTCGGAAGAGTTAGCAGTGACAACATGAACATACTCTGTGTGTTTAACTATGTTTCATTTTTTTGTAGCTCCCACTTCATTCTATTACTACTTTCTATAAAGACCCTGAAAGTCTTGTTTACTATCTTTCTAGTACTTAAGTACATCGCCTCTTCTAGGTGATGAACTTTTGATGGGAGCTAGTAGGAATAAGGGATGAGGAAGTACAGAAGACAGGGCACCAACACAGAGGCCTACTTGGTGAGACTATTGCTCTGGCTGCCCCAGCAAAAGCTAGTCTCCTGAAATGACCAGAATTCAAGATCCCAGAGATGGGCCTTTCTACAAGAAGGATACGTGCAAGCAAACTGGAAGATGGCTGTGTAGTGAAGGCTCCAAAGTCCTGAGTTAAATCCTGTTTCTAGCACTTCTTAACTCAGCCTGTATCTAGCACTTCTTAACCTCTCTGTGTTTCTATATATCAATAAATAAAGAAGACCCAAAAGAAAATAAATGCAGCTATGTTTTATAAATTTTAAAGCATATGTAACTGCTTCTTCAAAACTATGGCATCCTATTGATGGTTTAAAGTTTTCAACTCTGGCTCTTTCCTCTTATTTTCAAATTAAAATGCTCCCTTGCAAAAAAGATGGGTAAGGCTGTCACCCATCACACAGATAATCCACCATCGTCTTAGTATTTATTATTTTTCTCTCTACTTTCTTAATAATTTAATGAGCATTTACATTTTGGTAACCAGCAGAAAGGCAAAAACAGTATCTTTCCAGCCAAAATCTTAAGTAAAATAAACAAGGCAA
Source organism: Galemys pyrenaicus (assembly GCA_019455555.1). NCBI lineage: Eukaryota > Metazoa > Chordata > Mammalia > Eulipotyphla > Talpidae > Galemys > Galemys pyrenaicus. Next base: position 735,079 of record JAGFMF010011895.1, read on the forward strand.
TTAAAATATATAAGCCTGCACTGCCTGGTGACACTTGAAGTTTAGGTTTAAAAGCACTTATTTTCCATTCCTTCCATCTGCTTCCATAATTCTAGAGAATCCAGGGTCACTCAGGACATGGTTTGTAATCCTCAGGTCTATACATCATTCATTGAGGTCCTTTGAAAATTTAGATCAGCCCTTCTCAACTCGATATCCTCAAGGAGTTGCAGATGTCAGTGGAAATTGCAATTTCCTATCTCTAGGGAAATAGTGATAAAGGAAGTATCACAGTGCCACCCATTAGGCAAGAGACTTCCAGGCTTCTTCCTGTGGACCCTCTGCCTCCATCCTTGGCCAGCTTCTTCTGTTATGGAACCAGTTTCACAGGCTTTACTAGTAGCATAGTGATTGATGCATATTTCATTAAACTCATCAAATAAATCATTGAGTTGGCTAGTGGTACTACAATATTCACTCTTCTATTATCTTTCAAAAAAGGGGGATCCACTATTTTATCTAGCCACATGACATATAATAAAGACTGAATTCCTAGCCTTCTTGCAGATATTCATGATCAGATAAACAAGCTCTGGATAAGAAAAGTGAGCAGAGGGCCTCCCTGGTGGCGCAGTGGGTTAAGCAACGCACTATGAAGCAAACCGCAGTCACTGCAGCATGAGTTCGATCCCTGCTGCCGGCCAGGTGGGGGACCCACATGGTGCGGCAGACCTCTCCTGCTGTGCCCGCTGCTGCTCCCCTCAGCAGTGTACTTCCGTTGATCTGCCTGTTCTGCTCCCCGCTCTCTGTGGTGAATCCTCTCACCCCCCCACACCTCTGGCCTGTACCCCAGTGCTTGTATGCATAAATAAATAAATCTTAAAAAAAAAAAAAAAAAGAAAAGTGAGCAGAAATGATGCACACAACTTCCAGGCTGTTTTCTTAAGGGATGTCCACCACACTCCTCTTTATTCAACTACCAAGCCATTTTGAATCACTCCTACAAGAGCAATAACCTAAAGATAGAGGAAAACACGATAGAAGTAGCTAGGTCTTTGGACAACCTTGTGAAAGAAAGCTCCACACCAGGCCTAGACATCCTGCTTCCAGGCTATCATATAACAGAAAACTAAAGTCTTACCTAAAAACCACTTTTGTTTTCAATCTCTATTATATGTACGTGAAGGCTTATCCTAATGAAACAATAACCAAGGTCAGAATCAGGATCGCATTACATCAACTGAACTAGTCATTCAACCAAATACCTAGGTCCTAAAATCAGACATCTCAGAAGGTGAATTTAGTCCCAGGGAAATCCCTGGAAGCTACCTACTTCTGGCATCCCACATCCATTCTTCTTACATAAAGGGAAAGAGGCAGATGCAGACAACTGTGCAACTGAGCAGGCAGCTCCTTTCTGTTCTATCGTTGTGTGCCCTGCAGGACCCTTTGGGACTGTTCACCTCCAGAGTCTGTCTTCCAGACCACAGTGCCCCACAACTGAGGTAGGGCCTCAGAACATGCTAAGCTCTGGTGAGGGAGGCTTCTAAAGTGGCAGCTGCAACAAACCAGGACCAGCCCGTGTTTCCAACTATACAGTCCTGAAACCAGCTGCATGGAGCATACTGTCTCCCCCATGCCTACAATCTCCACATACCCTAGTTCCAGTCCCAGATCCCATCCCTCCATGCATCATGTAAGATACTGCCTCCAGAAGAGATTTGTTTCGAAGAGGAAGTATCAGGGAAATGCAATGTGTTTTAATGGTATTTTAGAGATGTCAAAGTAACTATACTATAATCCATGAAATATTTTTTGCTTCCTTGAAGCATTCTTTGATAATTTTCTGTATACCACCTGGTTTTTCCAAGACTCCTTTCATTGCCTCTGTTCACCCCTACCTGCACTCTGCTCACACCACCTTGGAAGTTTACAGGGACCTTGGAGGTCAGCTGACCTGGTGAATTTTCTTACTTCTTAAGCAAAGGAGCCTTTAATAAAAATGAAGTCTTAACAATAATAACAATAACAGCAATAAAGACACAGAAACCAAAAATGAGGAGTCAAGGACAGAATGGGGACACCTGGTGGGGAGGGGAGGGGGAGGGTTGAGGGAAGATGGGANNNNGAGGGACTGAGGTGATGGTGCACTGGTGAGATGGTGATGGGGAATACATGGGGATTACAATTAATGGCAAGTATATGTAAATTTTAAAATATTTTAATAAAAAAATGAAAAAAAATCAAGTCTAAATGCCTATAAAAAAAATGAAGTCTTATGTAGAATACTGCTGCTTAAATAAAAGTAGAAATTCACTATAATTATATTCCATGAATTCAAATATGCCTATAATAGATATTATGTATACGATAAATTATAATAGATTGTCTACAACTCTCAGACTGATTTGATAAATGTAAAAACTTGGAGTAATCACAATCATGCTATCCTCAGTATCTGACTTATTATTTTTTTGTTGTTTGGTTGTATAATATTTAGAAAATTCTGATTCATTTGGTTAAGTAGTTGCAAAGCTTTTGTATCATTTTGTTTTAAAACAACTTGCCATACTTCTTGGGTTTCTGCTCAACTACATTCATCCAGAAGCTTGTAAGAAAAGTAGTAGGAAATATCTGTTTTAAAGTTAAATTGTTTGTAACACCTAATAAATTCTTGTATTTCTAATCATAAAGTCAAAAAGGAAGCATTCATTCTAGCTCTAATTTGATGTTTTCAAGATGTGATAGTCAGTACAAACAAGATTTATGCCAGGAAGAGAGCAGAGACACATATAAGCTTGATCTGGCACTTAACTGAGCAGGTGTAAATGTACTGTGGTCACAAATGCACTTATGCAAGTTTATGAAGACATGCAGCACTCATGTCAAAATTCGACACTGACAGACTAATGTAGGATATCGATATCCCTATCCAAATATGTGCACCCAGATGGCAGGGTTTTATTCTCATGTACATTCCAAATAAGTTAACCTGGAAGCACATTTCAATATACCAATATTCTTAAATATGCTAAAATATTAAATAAAACACATCTGAATGTGTATTATTTTTATTTTAATATTTTCAAATAGTTGAGCTGTATTCTACAGAGGAAATTCAAAAGAAAAGTTTGCAGAACGACCAAAACTCTTCCATGAAGTTCACTGAGATTGAAAAACACTAATGAGGTTCACATAAGGGTCCTAAATCCAAATAAATATATTCTATTGCCTGGGACTACATAGGAAGTTTGTGGTAGAATCAAGACTAAGGCCTGGGTCTCTGACTCCCATTCATTCCAGTGTTCTTTCCACCAGAGCAACCTAGTTATCAAAATCTGCCCTTTATGTCTCTCCTCCAAGGACATATTCCAGGAATGTCCAACTATGGTTACAGTGTAAAGGCTTTTATATTCCTTAAAATGGAGAAAATTATAAACTGGAATGTATGCCTTGAAATAGACATGCTCTTCACTGATAAGTTGCTGAAGGCAGAAATGAGAAGTCGTAATTCCTCATAGGTCAGGGCAGGTGTTTTTAGTCCGTTGTGTACTATGTTAAAACTTGACATCCAAGTCCAGAGGGGGAAGGTTGTGGTCCTTTCCACAGAGCATTGTATTAGGCTGCCAAAGCTGTCATAATAAAGTGCCACAAACTCAGCAGCTTAAACAACTGACATTTTCTCACAGTTTGGGAGCATAAAAGCTCAAGATCAAGTTGTCATTAGGATTGGCTTCATTCAGAGGCTTCTCCCTGGGCTTGTGGATGGTCACCTTCTCCTTGTGTCCTCACATGGTCTTTTTTCAGGCACAGCTGTCTACACACCACCTCTTCTTATAAAGATAAGAGTTATATTGGATTGGAGTCTACCCAATAACCCCATTTTAACTTCATGACTTCTTTAAAGACCTTCGCTCTAACTCATATTCGCAAGTCCAGGGTTAAGGCTCCAACATTTGAATTTAGGAGAATATAATTAGTCAGTTGGGGTTGTCAGGCTTCTACAGGGAGTCAGAATGGAAGGACCAAATGGGCATTATCCCTGAAAGACTTAATCTCTCAGTGCACCTGCTCTGCTCACTCTGGGCAGGGTCTTAGGCACCCCAAATGAAGCATCTGAAAACTCTGTTCCAACGCCGTCTTACATTTTATTCCTGTGCATCTCCTATTAGAGATGCGGAATAAGGGGAAAAAAACACTCATTTGGGAGATCAGGATATATTTTTGACACTTTCACTTTTCCTAATTTAAACTCTCAGTTTAAATATTTTTTAAAAAGTAGAAATTGAGTTAAGATTAAGCAGGGTGGATTTTGTAGGTTCTAAACAGAACACTAACAGCTTGAATGCTTTTATAATATATAGAAACTTTAAAATCTATGAAAACAGGCTTTTGAAATGAGTTTTGATGAACAAAATCTAATTTTGCTCTGAAAAAGGAGGTTTTTATAAGTGAAGAAAAAGGGCAAAGGACCCTATTAAAAAGTAAGCGGAGAGCAATAAACACACACACACATGTATATAAACATGAAATACAAATGGTTAATTTAGACATAATGTTCAGTATCACTCATTAATGAAATGCAAATGAGTTTAAATTAGATATCATTTTCTACCCATCATTGACAAAAAGATTAAAACATTTGTTAAGTAATGCGCCACTATAAAAGGTATGAGAAAGTATATACTGTCGATAAATTCCTAATTCAGATGGGAAATTTCGCAGTATTTTCAAACTCAAGTCAGTAGAAAAGCTAACTTCTGCACTAGGTGCAGAAAAGATTTGTGCCTCAATTGCTGAGATAAGCCTGGCCGGGCTTCAGACTCATCTATTGTCCAGAACTGTCTCTGCTCACAAATTAGGGATTGGTGGTTGACCATAAAAAATGAATCTTTGAGATTAAAGTGTATTTATTTATAGCATACTTCCTCCAGACGTTTAGATGTTCTAAATGCCAAGTCAGTGAACAAGAAGAATATTGGTTCTCCTACAGTCTGGAATTTCCTCCTTTCAAATTCCCCCAGGATGGACCCTCCCCCTTGCCCACTGCCACATTCCCACTGACTCATCTGGTCCACTCTGCACCAAGCTGTAGACTCCACCAGTATAGCTGCTGCAGAGTCCCCTGTCAACCAGGCTATATGTGCAGGTCTCATGTCACGATCTTTCTTGCTTCAGAACCCGTACAATTTCCCTCTGCAAACTCTTGAAGGGGCTTCACAAAATGGGCCCTCCAAAAATTATTCCCCATTGTTTCTTTCAATAAACCTTTCAATCTAATTGGTCATGGTTTTCCTTTGCGCAAAACCCATGCTCATCTCCACCTCTATGTCTTTGAGCCTCTGGTTTTCCCACCTGTATTTCCCTTTACCCTGCCTTCACAAACCCTGCCTGTTTCCAAAGCCTAAAATGAATTGATCTTTACTGAGTGTTATTTAGGGTTTTATTGTCCACAATTCTCCATGATATATATCATCAACACTTTCATTTAATCAAATATTCTTTAAATCGGCCCTGTACTTGGACATTATGACACAGCAGATTGTAGGGTCAGAGAAAAGTATCAGGCTTTTCCGCCCTCCCGCCATTGGTGTAGTGATGGACACCTGCAATTCTGTATGCATGCCTAAGTGGGCATGCGCAAGTGGGTGCACTTGGGCTTAGACACGGGCATATAAGGGAAGCGTCACAAGGACACAGCAGAGCGAGAGCAGCAGTAGAAGCAGAGGTGAGAGGTTCCAGGGGCTAGGAGGCCTGCCAGCCTTCTGTCCCCCCGGGCACCCATGCCTGCCATGTACCTGGTCGCCTCTGAGAGAATGATGAAATAAAAACCGAAAAAGCCACCGAGGGCTCCAGGACTCCTTCCTTCACCCATCTGCCCGAATCATCGAGAACTTGCTCTGTGCCCTTCCTGCCACCACACAGATGCTCTGACAGACACTTGTGTTTTGGAGTTGAAATCAATGCCAGACAAAGAAGTAGAAGAAAAGCACTCTAGACAAAAGGAAATGAATGAGAAAAGGTGTGGAGCCAGGTTGTGGCTCATGTAGGAAATAAGGTCTGATGTAGATGGAGGATGGAGTGGGTCAGATGGGAGATGATCAATTTTAAGTGCAATCACTATATGTTCCTCAAATTGCTGGCTTAGGCCTATTGCCCATGTCATTAGAAGCAAACATGCCTTAAATAAAACGTAGACTCCTAGGGTTAGACTCTCAGAGATTTCCTCCTGTAACATCTTTTTCTGGTTTCGGTGGGTAGGGTACTCATACATTCCCTTCAATAATTAATGTGATTCTAAGATTTAATTAATCAAAAAAAAAAGTCTCAGGAGATATTCCTATGAGGAATGACTTAAGCAAGTCTGGACCATTCACAAAAGGGAGGCTGGAGGGGAGAGAAAGCAGAGGAGGGAGGGTGGCAGAATCAGTAGAGACCTGTGCCCTCGATGAGGTGTAGCCTTACCTTGGGAAAGGGAGGATAGAAGAGATTTTATACTCCTTGGTGCCTTTCTTCAAGAGATCTCAGACTTTATGCAGGCACCCTGCCAATTCCTCCAACCTGAATCAGACCCCAAAGGGGTGGTGTGGTCTCTGGTCCAGGACTTAGGAGATGATGTGAAAAACTGGATGGGATTTACAATTCTACATACATCTGCTCCTTCCAGTGCCAAAAATTGAAAATTCTGACCCTGTTTGCTCAAAAGACAGGCCTTTCATGCCCCTAATATGATAATTTATAAAGCATTCACCATGCTTTTTTTTTGTAATTATATCTTTTTTGCATTTAAATTTAGCTTCTATGAGTTCAGAAATACCAGTTCCATCTTCATCTCTTATAGCTGGTCCTAGTAATTTTTTCCTGCTTTAAGTGTCAAAAATGACATTTTCAGGGTCACCTAAGTGCTCAGTAATATTCTTCAACCACATAATTCACAGAAATTTCTGCCAAGCAGCTCAACTTCTCAACAACCCAAACAACCTCAAATTTACATTTCAGGACAGCATAAACTACTAGAGAAAATGTCCACTCTATACAAGGTTTTCAGTGGTTTCCTAAAACCCCACACTTAGAAACATTCCATATGATGTACAGATCTGGATTATTCCCTTTCCTTTGGTTGGAGGTCTCCTCTTCTGCATTAAACACCATTAAAAATGCTTTTCAATGGCATCTATAACAGCAACTTTTCTACAATGATACACAATCTCTGACACTGGAAATATTCAAAACTCAAAAACAAAAGTTTCCCCAATTTCTTATTTTCTTTTTCCTATTCCTATTTCTGGCAGGAAAAAAAGAAGGGAGGGAAAACTAGAGTGTTGACTACCTTTGTTTTCTTCCTGCTAGCACGTGTTCCCACTATCACTGTCCTTTCTTCTGATTGCAGCCTGATTTGGAGAAGCCATACAGTTTCTGAATTCTGACATACAGTTCCTATTCTGACACAATAGGAGCAAGACAATCTCAGTTTCTTGCTCAACATGCTCTAAGATATTTAAAGTTATTGTTTGATGGGCCTTGGGTGGAGTGAAGGGTAAGGAATTCAATCAACACCTGCCCCACTTCAGCTTTTGGTGAGACTCAGAGAAGAACAGGCCTTCCAAAAAAATCAAGTTAAGTAGCAGGCTAAAGCAGGAATGGAGCACTGCCATAGTGCAGAGTGTATTTATGCTCTAGGGCGGAAAGAGAGTCAAGAGAACATAAATTCAGAAATCCATGAACCCTGGGAATAAATCTCACAGTCATCTCCTCACTGTCTTTGGATCAGTAGTAACTGCACCCTGCAAGACTTATTTTAAAGCTATACCTAATCCAGCACCCCTGAGATTTGAGGTTCATAGTTTACTCTTAGAGGAATCAAAGACCTTTAGAAGGCTAAGGTAAAATAGATTTTTGCTGCTCTACAGCTCTGTGGGGCAGCTGAGCACCCTGCTCTGAACTTTATTAGCAGATTCATCACACCGTTGTAATTAATGCCTCTCTCCCTCCCTCCCTCCCTCCCTCCCTCCCTCCCTCTCTCTCTCTCTCTCTCTCTCTCTCTCTCTCTCTCTCCCCCTCCCCCCACAAGCACACACACAGGCACACACATACATGACTGTGAGTTCCTAAAGGGCAAGAATCATTTCTCATTCTTCTCTCTATCCACAGTGCTCACCTCTATTCCTTGCATAAATAAGATTCCCTATAATGCTTGCTAATGAGTGCTGGGTGGGCAGATGGGTGGGTGGGCAGATGGGTGGATGAAGGAAGGGTTCCCGGAGTCACATAAATGAAAACCAAAATAAACAGAACAAGAACAACAAAAATCTTTGCTTTTAAGGGGAAATCCTTGCACGAAACACTAAAATCTGTATTGAAAAGCATTCTTTGATAGCTTATTTTTTATTACTATTCCAATAATCTCTAAATATTTCTGTCTTTTCTTTGGAGGAAAATTACTTTGACTTAGTTTTGGGTGATTAATTGTTGCTAGAAACACAGAAATCGATTCCCTCTCCCATGTCAACATGGTCAACAATATCTAGCAAAGGTGAGACCCCACAACACAAAAAGGGGCTACAGAGGGAACAGGAGCCATATTGGAGGTTTCATGGTTAGTCTCTGTGCTGATCACCATTGTACCATCCCACATCCAATGACTCAAGGGAGTTTCCAGCTGGAAGGAGACTGTCAACCATGTCCCCCCCCCCCCCCCCNACCATTGTACCATCCCACATCCAATGACTCAAGGGAGTTTCCAGCTGGAAGGAGACTGTCAACCATGTCCCCCCCCCCCCCCAGTAACTAACACCACCATGAGAGTAAAACTGCAGAGAGATCCAAGGACCTTTTAAATCATATAGAAAATTATGGGAATCATGCTTTAAATCAAGCCTGCTTTAACTACTGTGAGTTAAAAATGTAACCTAAAGTGGAGGCAAAAGTTTGAGCTAGTTACAAGTTCTAGCTGAATCCTTGGTGGACATTTTCTTTTCCTTGTATCCTCTTTTCTCTCTGAAGTTTCCAACTCTCCCCTTTCTTTCAGCCCATCTACCTCGTACCTGCCCCCATGACCTATACCTCAGTCACGTCAGTGAGATCTACAGTCCCCATAGACCTTATTTAGCTGCACTAATGGCCCTCAGAACTAAAAAGGGTTCTGACCTCTGGTCTAGACACATAAATATTCATTGCTATTTATTTCCACGGTCAGTTTTTTTAAAGGGTTTCTCACATTTCACTGCGGCCAGATATATTCCATGAATCCCAAGAAACCCAAAAGACGTGAGCCCAGATGGTCCAAAATATCAACCACAGTTCCTCAAGCCCTCCCAAAGCCCACCTTCATCACCTCCGACCCACGCACTGGGACCCACAGGCACATAATTTAGAGGGAAATGTGGTTCCTATCAAAGAGGACTGTTGTCTCATGTTTTGGAAAGTTGTTTTTCCTTCCTCTTCCTTCTCAATTTCAAATTAAATCTGCACTTTTGAGCAGAAAATAAAATGAAGGCCCTTTCCATGTGAGAAGAGAAGCAGCAAATAATGACTTTATTACCCTGCGCGTGAGATCGCACTTCATCTGTACCGCCCCGTGGCTAATAGGAGGGGAACAATGGAGACACGAAGTCTAATTGTGCTTTATTGGAAACACATCTGTGCAGATTCCAAGCCGGGAACACGTCTCCCATCTCCATCACTGGAAAAAAGGGAAAGGAACTCCCAGTGGCCTCATTTAAATTTCATATCTCTCATAGAAAATTGTGGCTCTTTGGTAAGTAAAACATAGGAAATGGAATTGGAAGAGACTGCCTGGACTAATAAGAGAGTGTTATTTTTATGCTTTCTAATCATTACATGCAAGGTTTCCATCTTTACATAAAGGTGACAGCCTTGTACCAGCTCCTGCCTTGGGCCCCTTTGTGTTTACTATTTGGAGTCTGATTTGTAATTAAACAACCAACAAAACAGGCAGATAAAAGAGAACATTTGTTGTGAGAGGAAGAAGAGTATACCTTGTACTTTTAGCAACAACTAAAGTTTCATGTTATCCAGGAAACTTTTCTTAACTACTCTATTGTAGGGTTAGAGAAATCAGGTCTTTCTACCCTCCCACCACTGTGATGATGGACACCTGTGGTGCTGCGAGCATTCCAGGGTGGGCATGTGCAAGTGGGCGCACCTGGGTTGGACACAGGCCTAAATGGGCGGCGTCATGAGGACACCAGGACCAACAGGACTGAGAGCACCCACAAGCAGCAGCAGCAGCAGAGAGAGAGAGAGGGAAGAAGCAGCCGAGAGGGTGAGATGTGCCAGGGGGCTGGGAGGCCTGCCAGCCTCCCGGCCCCCCGGCACCCCTGCCTGCCATGTACCTGGCCACCTCTACTAATAGCATGAAAAGTCACCGAGGGCTCCAAGACTCCCTCCCCTGACCCGTCTGCCCAGAACCATCCCGAACTTGCTCCTGTGCCACCTTCCTGCTGCTACATCCATGAGATCAGAATCCTGCTCCACGAAGTCACTTCAACACCATGTAGCACCGTTACGTGATTTACGTGCTCACCATCTGGATGTCTTATCTCCCTAAGTACACAGAAGGCCCAGTCAAGACAGAGACTATGTTCACATTCCCACCGGAGAGGTTGGGCGACCAACACAAGGTCAATGAGTGTCTATACTGATGGCAAACTGTGCCTCTTTTGACTTTATTTAGTAAAACAAGATTGGCCAGATGATCAAAGCACTGCAGTCATGATAAAATTCCAGTGCCCATATTTAATAAGAAGGTTAATGAGGAAAGTGCATATTGGAATACCACAGTGAATTTCACAATAAGGAAACTACCTTTTTGAATAGATCATATATGGCCCCTTTGGGCTCTTATATTTTTGTGTGTACTTTAGACATTTGTGAATTTAATATTGTTCAGGGTTGGCACATTATTTTAATTATGTTTCACTGAATTATAACTCAATCCCCAACTTTAGAGCCATACCTTGGAGTAAACGCATTTGGAATGTTTTTGGAACAGGACCAAAAATGCTGTAATTATATGCAAACAAATCTGAAAAGTAACCAAAGGAGCTTCAAGTCACTAGCCTTCTGATTCAGCTTCAAATATTAGTGTGAAGTTAAACACATGATGAGGGAATTAGATCCCAAGAGGTCATAGGTGACGTCATAGAGGGGGCATGGGGGAAAACACAGACAGGCAAAGTTTGTTGCCTCTATCTCTCCACTTCACACTACATGCAAAATGTGGGAATAGACCCTAGAAAAAGCCAGGTAGGTAGCAACATCTACTTTTTAAAATATAAAGACTACTATCTTTGGGGAGACTGAAAAGGAAATAAGTTGATGTAGGGTAAAGGTTGATCAGGTATTTCCACCCTCCCACCACTGATGATGGACACCTGAGGTGCTGCGAGCATTCCAGGGTGGGCATGCGCAAGTGGGCGCACCTGTGTTGGACACGGGCTTAAATGGGCGGCATCATGAGGACGCCAGAACTGCGAGGACCAACAGTGAGAGAACCAACAGTACCAGCGAGAGAAGCAGCAGCCGAGAGGGTGAGATGCGCTGGGGGCTGCGAGCCCTGCCAGCCTCCCGGCCCCCCGGCACCCCTGCCTGCCGTGTACCTGGCCACCTCCACTAAATAAAGCATGAAAAGCCACCGAGGGCTCCAAGACTCTCCTTCCCTGACCCGTCTGCCCAGAACCATCCCGAACCTGCCTCCAGTGCTACCTCCATCCTGCCGCTACAGTTGGGCTCAGATAATTGACTGCTGGTGGTCACAGCAAGCTAAGGATCTAAAGTCTGAAGAGCAGAAAGACATTGAAGCTTTTTGTAGGGTTTCCATGACAAATCACCACAAACCAAGCAGCTTAGAAGTCAGGAATTTGTTGTCTCCACAGATCTGGAGTATTATGGTTCACCTGTTCTCATTTTGCATCTTAGGAAGCTCAGACCCAGAGAAAAAACAAAACACTTGGCCAATTTCTCATTTGCTAAACCATGTGTTATTCAAATCTCAACCCTTTACTCTTGAGTCCTAATTAAAACAAAACCCTAACCCAGATTCGTTAGATTCAATCAGCAAAATTAAGTAATTACAGGGGAGATTAAGCCCCCCCTTTATTTGAGAAGTATTCTCTACGATAACCACTGCACAATCCACAGGCCAACAGTGCACATTTGATGGGCTGTAAGTGCAAGTCTTCACTGAGCTGTCATCCTGGGATTGTGCCAAATGGCTCATATCTTGGCTCACAAAACTAAGCCTAAAACTGAGCCCACAGGTGTTTTTGCCTTAATCTCCCCAGAGTGCTTATTTCAGTTTCCCATATGCTGAAAGCAGAATGGGGATCTTGATAACATGCTGATTAGTTGTCTCTGGACCTCCTCTCTCATTTACTTTCTTCCTCTGCCTTTGCCATATTTCTTGAACCAAAAATCAGGATACCTGATGTGACAAACACTATTTCTAATGAGCTAACTCATTCCCACCGAAAGTTTCAATCAGGTAGCGATTTTAATCCTATTTAACAACACAACTAATGGCTTGACTTCATTGAACAGAAGACAGAAAAGCAATCAGAACCTCAGTAGAAAATCAGGTGGATGCCATTTGCTTATATGTGCAAGGAAGTCTCCTGAACCATAAATATATCCTGAAGACATATATCAGTACATGGGCAGGGCAGGCACAGAGTGAATTCCAGGGAAGTTGCAAGTACCTACCCAGCTTTATAGTCAAATCCAGCTAAGATTTAATAAGATGCATTTGGTTTCAATTCACCTGCACTATACAAGCACAGGCATCATAGAAGGGAAAGACAACTCAGTACTGCTGGCTAAGCTCTGAAGTTGTCACATTCAGAGGCTGATAATTAGGCTAGCTAGATCTTTTAATCTCAAAATTGGAAAACATGACTTCACGTGGCTCTGTAAATGTTAATGACCAATAAAACCAGCTGTAGCACCACATTTGGTTCAGTTTATTAATGTGCTATTTTAGATGAGCTGAAGGAAAAAGAGATTCCATTATCCAACTTAAGAAGGCCTCCCGTGTACACCCATTTATATATTTTTACTCTACTAGAAATCCAGATTCTCGATTTATCTCTTTTATTTTTTTTAGGTATGGTGTTATTTGGTTTGGTTGGTCGGTTTGAAAGTGTGTGTGTGTGTGCGCATGTGTATGTGTGTGTGTGTGTATGTGTAGCATGATTTTGGTAAAGAAGCAATGAATTGAGCAGTCCTGACAAGCCAAGATAAGGCCAACTCATGTCAACTCCCACTTCACTGCTTCTCAGAACTCAGACACCTGCCTCCACTTCTTACTCAAAGGTCTACATTTCTCAGTCATCAACCCTATACTAGTATGCTTGAAGATGCTGAGTTTTTTGCACCATTGGCCTCTGGGGCCATCACCAGCAGCCTTGAAAACAGGAGGCACTTAGGAATGTGGGCTCAGTCCACACAGGTCTTATGGAGGATGGTGTGGGCATGCATAAGTGGGCGTACCTGAACCAAGAGACTGACGCTCTAAGGGAAGCATCACACAGAGGGTGCTATGTGGCAGATAACGGCTATAAGAGGATGAGGGATGGCTGTGAGGGAGCCCAAAGAAAGAGTAAAGATCCTGCTGGAGGCTGGGAGGGCTGCCAACCTTCTGGACTCCTGGCCCACCTGCCTGCCCTGAACCTGGTTGCTGCACTACAAATAGTGTAGAAAGAGGGCTCCAGGACTCTCCTTTGCCCGTCTGCTCAGATCCATACAGAATTTTCTGCATGCCTTGCTGGTACAACGTTGACCCACAGCAAAAATGAACAACTGTCCACTTACAGGCATCCAAGGATATTCAAAAATTCAACCAAGAGTAGCCTCAGCTAGCATTTAATGAAGTACTTACTCTATCAGTCAAAAGACACAAAGTGATTTAATTAAGAATAATTCATTCTTTCATTCAGCAAGTGTCTAATGACTTAGTACGTGCTGGGCATTTCTGCAATACTTAAAGTATAGAGCAGAACAAGGCAGGCCGCCCTCTATACCAGGAACTTATTCTGAGTGAGTGAAACAGACTTCAGATAAATACACAAATATTAATAGAATTCCAAGTAGCAATAGGTGCCATGAAAAACCTAAGAAAGTCAACTAAGAAGATAAAGAATGATGGGATTGTTACTTCGATGAAGAAGTTGACAAGTGACCTGTAGAAAATTAAGCCATTAAGCCATACTTTTACAGATAGAAGTGTAAGAAGTACGAAGGTGAGGTGCATGTTGTTAGCAAATGATAATGGGGACAATATTGACTGGGCCCTTGCAGACTGTTGAAGGGTTTGAAAGAAGAAAGCTTTGTATCTGATTTACAAAGTTGGTCACCTGGCTGCTGTGTGGAGAAAAGACGACAGGAATCTGGAAGGAGTTGAAGAAGGGACAGGATAGAAGCAAGAAGGTCAGTTAGGAAGTTACTATAAGAATCTCTACGAAAGAGAGGTGATGGGGACTTAGCAGAAGTTGAAAGTGAGAGAGGAGCCATAAATGACCATATCTGAGGGAATCTTCCCATGGTAGCACAGGTGGGATTTGTTTATGGATTTGAAATGATAATAAAATTAAGAAATGATGATAACTCAATATTTAGAAATGACAAAGGGTCTTTTAGTTGATAAGATAATTTTCACAAATATTTATCTCATTTAAGATTCACAGGGGCTTTGCTTATCAAAGTGTGACAGTTATACACCATTGCCTTCACCTGGGAACCTATTAGAAATAGAGAGTCCTAGATGTCCAGATCCCAGGCAATCCATATGCACGTTTAAGTTTGAAAACACTGGTCGAAGTGGCAGAAATGATAATGAGGATAATGATGACGATGACAATGATGATGATGATGATAAAGAAGAAATGATGTAAATGATGATAGTGATGACATAAAAACAGGCTCCTAGAGGTTAAATGACTTACTTAAGGCCAACAGTCAGGATTCCAGGATTCTGATGACAAACCCTGTGCGCTTTCTACCACTTCATGTTTTTGAGATGATTCCTTTATTTGGGGTGGGGAGTTTGCAGCAAACTGAGGAACAAGGACCCACACCATGTAACAATTGTCATCTAATTCATCATGGTTTTACTAGAGGTCACAATTCAGGGACAACATGACAGACTTCAGCGAAGAAACTGAACTCATCTTGACCATAAAATTGAGTAGAATTTAGATAAGGAAAAGAGCAGAGGTAGGAGTGTGTGTGTGTGTTGGTGCAGGGAGGGGACGTCACCGTGAAGAGGAGAGTCACATGCACACAGCCCAGAGCTACCCCTGACACTGATAAATCATCCTCCCCAGCGCATTCTGCCTACCAGACATATTGATCCTGAACTAATCAAGTAGAAAGAGTCATTGGGGAGAAAATAACGGTCTTAAAAAAATAAATCCCCCTCACACAATTACCACTCTGGGAGGAGTTAGCTGTGCCCAGCTGATGGCAAATTTGCCAAAGGGCAGAGTGGTCATGCAGGAAAGGAGGGCGAGCCCCATGGCAGAGAGCCCAGCGCTGCCTCTGTTCGGTTTTAACCTGCGTATCCACCATGTAGCACCAGTGTAACATCTGTGCTCAGTGCAGGTCTGATTTAATAATGTTTTGGGAGCTGGCATTTGCTGCAATCCCGCAGCAGCAGTAAATAGTGGCAGGGAAGATGTGTGCCAGACCTAATTTGCCCCCTTTTTCTACTTAGAAAGGCACATTAATATTTAATAGAAGAAAAATAATTCATGCAGATTTGAAAGCAAAATCCATGAAAAGACACATTAAAAAATCTGGGGGGAAATGGGTCTGTTGTGGGAATGCTTGGTTTTCCCCCCAAATGAACTAAAGCTCATAATTTATGCACATAGAGGCAACCTAGGCAAATTTCACCCACCTGCCTCCCCCTGTACTTTGGTTCCATGACTATAAACATTCCCTAACTTCCCACCCAGGCCATGTGTCTGCCTACTCAGTCTGGTGCTGGAAATACAGCAGTGAAGACAGGCCTGATAGTCTAAGAAAGGAGTTGGGGAGGAGCTGAGTCTTTCTGCCTCATAAAAACACTCTTAGTTAACTTCTGTTAACTTCTGAATGAGTGGGGTCCGGTAAGAAAGGGCTATATGTGGTGATACTGGTTTGTGCAGAAGCAACATACCCATCCAGACCAGGCCCTAGAAAAGAGAGTAAGACCTGCCTTAGACCTTGCCAACCTCCTTTTGGTAGTTTTTGTCATGGGGGTTTCAGATGGTCAGTGACCTTTATCATGACCTTAACTTGTTCCTGATCCCACAACAGAAAGGGAACTAGGACTAGAACTTTCCTATCCTCCCTACTCCTATTAAAACTTGCCAATCAATATCCTATCACTGGGAGCCTCCCTGGTGGCGCAGCGGGTTAAGCAACACACTATGAAGAAACCACAGCCACTGCAGCACAAGTTTGATCCCTGCTGCCGGCCAGGGAGGGGACCCACATGGTGCAGCAGACCTCTCCTGCTGTGCCCGCTGCTCCCCTCAGCAGTGTACTTCCGTTGATCTGCCTGTTCTGCTCCCCACTCTCTGTGGTGAATCCTCTCACCTCCCCCCCACCTCTAGCCTGTACCCCAGTGCTTGTATGCATAAGTAAATAAACCTTTAAAAAAAAAATCCTAAAACTGCAGGAGCCTTGTCTGGGTATCCCAAACAACTAATCCATCCAATGTGTTCATCAACTTATCAGTGTCACCTCCAAGGCAGCCTTTTTGCATTCTACCAAAGGTCCTTCAGAAGTCAGGTGTTATGGTCAGAACTAATGGTGTGGCTTAGGCACAGTACCATATGGGCAGGGGTTTTGCGCACCAAGGCTTTTGTGACCCTTGAGTTCTACCCTGCTTCTTTACAGCATATCCTGGAGCGAGCCTCAATGTCTCAGCCAACCCTCACAGAACCTCTCATGTCACATTAACCAGCAAGGAGACTCTGGCTTCCCTGCCACACCAGTGTCATTTCTTTTTGCATCCTAAAATTTACCTTCAAAAAGTGCTACATACTTTCACAGTTTGGTTCTTCAGTCCCCTCAGTCCCTGTCACGTGCTAACTGGCTTTCACAATGAGGGAAAGAGAGTCTTGGAAGCAGAGCAGTGGGGCCAGGTTGCCCCACTGAGACAGAGGGCAAATCCCCTGGGTAGAGGGCAAAAGCTCAGTCCCACAGGCATGGACAATACAGCATTTAGTCCTTTCCCAAGTCCAAAAGGGTAATTCCCAAGTCACACCAGCAGGTTTTCATTTACCCAATTTTGCCTCGTTTCCTCTAAAATCATTACTGCAATGATTTAATGTTCAGGGCTGAGAACAACCATCTTCTACTTTCTCTCTCTCCTGCCACGAGCTACCCTCCCTTGAGGATGTAACGGAGACTTTGGCATAGCCGGCCTGAGTCATTTAATAAACGTAAAGCAACGTGGTCTAACAGGGCAAATGTGTGAGCACATTTTTTCCATGTAAATAATGTAATTTTTTGTGAGGAAGGGTCCTTGGACTTTTTTTTTTTTTTTTTGCTATGAATAGGCCCATTATAAGCTGCACCTGACCACGAATCATTTTAGAATTGTTTTCCTGAACTTTCTACTTAGCAAATATTTCCTGATGCTAAATCACCACGGTCACATTGTATGTCACTGTGAGTGTGCTCAAAATAAGATCTATTCACTTCCTTGGTTTCTACTGGATGGTCCCTTGGCCAAGGTTTGGTTGCTGAAGAGCCCACTGCTGTTACTGTTACAGTTTTAAGTCTAGGAGGATGTGGAACGTAACGGCTTGGGGAGGCAGCATAGGGTTTTGAAAGAAAGAGAAAAGTTAGAATCCCTAGGGGTTTTTGCCATGCAAGCAAAGCTTATTTAGAATTTGCTGCATTTTTTTCAAACCAACAGGAAAGAAAGAATTGTGCTACAGAGTGGGCTGTTCTCCAGCTCCAGGCCCAGTGGAACAATTTGTAGGGAGACTAGGTCAGCTCAGGCTCTCTCCATCTCCAAGAAAAATACTCAGGAGAAAGCTACAACTTCTCTTGGGGGCAATGTCAGCAGGTAACCATGGATGGAGACTGAGTATTAATTATCCCTTCCTGTGTTTTATATTTTCACATTTAACAGACATTGGAAAGCCAGACATTGATAAAAATTACAGGAAATATTCTTAGTCAATTAAATCGCCACAATGTCAGGCCTAACATCTGTTCTATGAACTCTGCAGAAATGTGTGGCATTAATATTTAATAAAAAATAGCCCTGGTTTGGACTCAACAGCCATTTCACACTGTTCTCCCAGGACATTCACTTCAGATCTTATAACCTTACAGAATTTAAATACATATGTCTCTCCTCTGAGTGGCCCTCCCCCTTAGCATTCAGGGGTACGCTCGGAGGAAGCTTTGTTTTACTCTTCCTGGACCACACGCCTTCCACTTCCAATGTATTTCACATCAGTTTCTGCTCACTGAAGGCAGCTGTCACAGCACTGACCTTAGACCATACTCTTCTAAATGCAAAGACATCCTGTGTGTCATAGAAATACACCTACCACCTGCCCCTGGCCCCTAGTGCTCAACCTTACCTCTGGGTAAGGTTGGGTTCACCAGGGCATCTCAAAGGTTCCAGGTAACTTTGCCAGTAAGTTCTTTGCCACAGCGCTTCTCAATCACATTACTAATTGTCCATAAGGCAATTTGCCTATAAAAAGTGAAAAGAACTAGTTGAAAGTTTGGTTTGACAACTTGAGAACCAGCCTAACTCATGGTCCAACAACAGACAGAGATGCCAGGGCAGGGGGGCAGTGGAGGACTTGTTTAGTCTGATGGTTCCATGAGGACAGGAGGGACCTGTGCCTACCTCCTCTGAACATAAGCAGATGCACCAAGACTGCTGAGAAGTATTTATATTAATAAAAAAAATAAATCAAAAAATATAAATAAATAAAAAGAAACTATATGCTGACCAAAAAAAATAAAAAAATAAAAATAAAATGGCCTCAAGGATGTCAGGTTTAAGGCAGGTTCTGAAAATACAGCAATCCAGAAAACCTTCCCTTAGCACTAAAAACAACAGATGCTGAGACAAGTGAATAAAATGTGTTTTTCTAAGCTTTCTTGCCTTAGAGTACATTAACTTTACTAAACTGTACAGACACATGAAAATTAGTCCCTAAAAATGTGAAGAACAGAAAAACATTTGCTTTAGTTACTTGAATTCTGGCAAATAACTTTTCAAAGTCATCATTTAAAAGTGCTATCTTTCTGTACAGATAGTATGGGATTGTGATAAAAAACACTTTTAGTGTCACTGGACATAAAGATCTTTTGAAAGTTCTAAATCCTTTACAGCTCACTCTACTCCCTCAGTATAATCTGGACTTTACCATTCCACTTACACTTTGGTCTTAACCTATAGATGTAGACTGAAAGAAATTTGGTCTCTCCCATATATTTCAACACACCAGTAGAAAATCCATCCCACATTCTCCCAGAAAGTCAGGCAAGTACATAGCTGTCCATGCAAGGGCTCAACATCTTACTCTATGTCTGTCACCACAGATGCAGTGGATGAGTTTCTGATCTTAACAAAATCAACTTTGTCTTAGGTATTTAATAGCAGTAATTTCTTATCTTAATTTGAGGTTGATTTTTACTTTGAATAGAGTCCTAAATCTTTATGCTCAAGTTCCTCAATCCCAGTCTCTCCCAGCCAAGAAATGAAGGAACTTAGACACTCACAGTAGCTAACATTTTTGAGTCCTCACCATGTCTAAGTCATTTGGTTGAGTATGTCTGAGCCACACCATCCTTTACTTCAATCATCTCGTTTAATCCCCACAACTGTCTAATGAAGGAACAGGTATTATTCCCATTTTGCAGACTGAGGTAAGTAGGAGATATCTTTCCGTGATCACACAGAGAGGACAGTAGATTCGGGAATAAAACTCAGAACGCCACAGAACTCATCCTCTAGTCCAAAGCAGTGCGCAATCCCATGTCCATCAACACCTACAACTGAGGCACATTGCTATGCCCCAGATAATCCTCAGGTCAGCCTAAGGAGGCTTTCAAGCCTCCCCATAACTGGCCTGATTTGCTGGAGAGACATAGTCAGGTGCTCCGCATGATCTAGAAGAAACTTGAGAAGGACTCAGAATTTACTCCTTTTCCAAAGAAAAAGTCAAAAGGAGAAATATTAGTGAAGATTCACTTGTATTTCTTCACCTCTTGAAGGGAAGACTTCATAAAAATGACTGACTACCCATGAAAAGATTTTACCTTTCATGAGAACTAGCTTGAGCAGTAGAAAAGCAGTTACTCCCCTATCTATGCCAATTAAATATGCTCTTCTCAAAATTTCTTGCTAGTGTAAGAACTAGTTTTATATGTATTCTGTTGTCTACGTTCAGTGCCAATGGCGATACGATACCTCTTCACATTTGTACAGCATTTGTCTTTTCAAAGCAGTGTCACATTTCAACTTTACAGCCTTCCTTTTAAAAGTACAGCACGATCATTCTCATTTAAGATGAGAGAATGCAAAGTCAAGCTGTTGATTTGCTCAAGGTCACCTCTCAAAGAAGATTATTAGGCAATAATAAGGATATGAAAAGCCCAAAAAAAGATAAGTTTAAAAAAATGTCTCCTTTCTTGCATTTTCTCATTCTCCCTTTCTTGACATCAGGCAAATATTAAAAAAGAATTTGTCTTCTCTTCCCTTTATATACTGACTAGTGTTCCTGCCCCTGAGGACTCTGACCCAAACCACCTTCAGCTGCCCTCCCTTCACAACCCCCCCCCCACACACACACAGAAATCAGCCCAAGTCTGTACAACTCTTATGAACTCCATGAGTCAAAGTTCTTTTGTTGCTTTCCATGAATCAATTAGTCCTTCACAGACAAGAGAGCAAAGTGAGGTGTTTAGAGGAAAGTAATCTAAAAGAATGAGTTCACAGTAAGGTGTGAATGTTCATTAGCCTACAACATTTTCAATAGTTGTGGCATTTTTGAAAAAAATGAAATTGTCAATTCTCATGAATCTCTATTTTTTCAACTAATGGAAATTCCCTGAAGTAAAATGAGAAAATTAAGGTAATATGGTATTACTCTTGGGTGGAGAGCCTACCCTTATACAGAGTAACCTTTCTGAGGATCTAAAGTAGGAATAGATTACAGGATACATTGAACTTCTCATGATTTCTTCCTTTCTCTCCCTATTTCCAGGTACAGATATGTTAAAAACTCTAAATTATGGCTCCTATAAGAGTAACACCATGGTCTTAGTGGAGAAAAGGCCTCACAGAAAAAGAGTTACAAATTTTAAGTTCAGAGTGTAAAAACCATAGACTGTTATTCACATTACCAAGGACAAAGAATGCCAATGACGAAACATAAAAGGGTCAAAGGTAGATTATCATGGGGATAAGCAAATATCACAACCTTCCCCCCAAAAAAGATGAAGAGGGGAAAAAAATGCAGAAAATTTGTGTACTCCACTAAGAGGAAAATAGACAAACTAAATACTCTCTAAATAATACCTTCAAATGTTAAATAATTCACTTTTCTAGATATATTGTTTACATTTTTCAATCTTACACTTGCATTGCACTTTCCAGTTCAACCCGTCTACCAAAGATTAAAGCAGCTGGTCAGGAGATTAGATCACTGAAACATAAGCAGGATCATTTTTAAGGTTAATACCCTGCAGATGGATATCTTTTTCTTTTCCAAGCTCAGAGGCTACCTTAGGATATTAGAGTGTGAAAGCAAAATGAAGGCGAGCAGATTGACCCGCCCAGATAGACTCGGGAGAAAATTAACCAAACTAATTAACTAGAGGAGTAGTAATTATAGCTTCCATTTATTGAATGACACCATATGCCATGTGCTGAACATGTATATCTCATTTAATCATCACAATATTGTATGATAAGTATTATTATGCCCACATTACAAGGAGGAAACAGGAACACAGCAGGAAAAGTAATTTGCCCAAGGTTACATGACTAATTCAAGATTAGAACCCGGTTTGTCTGGATCAAAAGCACAGACTCAACTATCGTACCCACTAAAGGTCCATAAACTGTTACTTCTCTAGACACCTTCTGTAGGATCCAAAATATTATCCATGAGAAATTTGAAATCTTATTCGCTTTTATTAGGAAGATGACAGGTTGCCAGACACACCTAATGCAGCAGAACCTTGCTCTTGGACTCAGGACAAACCCACTGCAAACAGATTCACTGGGTGGACCCTGACTTTCTGTGAACCACTTAGTAATGCTGACTAACAATAAACATTGTAGCAAATACACAACAAATACTTTATCCTAATTCAAGTAATAATCGGATTAGATATGCGCTAAATGCATGTTTAGCTAACAAAGCAGTACTAACCTTTCCATTCAATGAATGAGACAGGTAGTGAGTAGGGGACACTGCATTGACATGTGCATTTGAGGATCGCTGCCAGGAAGAATTTAGTCTACAAAAATAGTCCAATTATCCTGAACTAACAAATAAGGGTCTGAAATTTGAGAAGGAATGTTCAATGGTATTCTTATGCAACCCGGTTTTCTCTGCATTAAGAATCACTGAAATCAAAACAAGGAAATGAAAAAAAAAAAGAATTGACCCTGATACTGCATTTTTCAACTATGAAATACAGACAATTTTATTTCAACAAGTATAATAAGAAATTGTATTGATTTAGCTGCTACATATGATTTTTTAAAAATATTTTTGGGGTTAATAAGACATTAATGCTATAAGAATACAGGATTTTTACTTAATTTCATGTATGCATTTACTTAAAACAGTTATTAAAGTCTAAGAGACTTTTTTTTTCTTTCCAAAAGGTGCCTATATATTCTGAAATTTCAGAAATACTAGTCATACTCTCCTTCAACCATGTTCATAAGAAAAAACCAACCTAGGGAAGTAATTATTAGTCAATATAGACTAGGTTCTGCTGTACAAACAAATCCCAAACTCTCCATGTTTAACATATCAATGACTTACTTCTCACTCATGGCCCTATTTGAGGTAGATGACGTAGTCCTCCTTGTTACTTCTTCCCCAACAGTAACTCAGGACACCAAGTTATTTCCATGGGAGCACTCTACCATCTCAGGTTCCTCTCTGATGCTGCCTCCCTACCCTCCAAATCAGCAGAGAGAAAACAGGAAGACTTTACATCAACTTATAATTGTCAAAGACAAGAAGAGACACCCATCCCTTGTGCTCACTTCCCACTGGCTGGAAAAACTCATGTGGTCTCTTCTGAAAGCAGGGGAAGATTAGGAATACAGGGGAGCACAGAGAATATTTGGGGAACACAAACTATCATTGCTGCAATAAGAAATTATAGAAGAAAACAAGGTTGAAATTGAAATATAGATTTTTTTTATTAAATAACATTTTATTTTTAGGGCTTGGTTTAGTCAACTTCCCAGAACATAATTGATGAATTAAAAGTACTCATTCACTAAACATTCATTGAGTGCCTATTATGTCCCTGGCACTGATGATGTAGAGATTAATTTAATTAAATAGAAGTAAGCTAAGAGAATTCTCATTATCTAGTAACTATAAGGGTTAGGTTTGTGAAGACAAAATGGTGTTATCTTTAATCCTAGAATGCACTCCTCCCTTGCATTGCCCCAAGCTCCTCCTCTTTGGAAGGAGTGTCTCTGAGGTAAAGAAAGACTAAGAAAAAGATCTCTCAACCAGATTAGATTTATAAGAAGTAAAGTCTTCCAGCTTGGTTGATTGATTAAAAGTTAGTGTAAAGTGAGCTAACTAATCTAAGTCCTTGGAAATACAGAAGAAACAAGATGTTCTTGGCAAAGGACTTCTCACTTAAGAAGGAGCCTTGAGGAACAGTCTCCTAAACCACCATCATACACCAAATTAAGGGGGTGATACTGATTCCATTGAGATCATCTGTCTTGCCTTCACTGCCTGAAAGTGGGCAGTGGGCCATGGGGCAGGAAGATGTCACCTGGAAGTGTCCCATGTGAGTTCCCAGGAGATAAGTTTTGTGCTGAGACTATATGTTAGCTAGCTGCTAGCATCCTTGTTCCCTTTAATGTGTCCTTTCTTCTAATGTACCATTCTTCCTCCTTCCTCAAGACACAGATCATTGCCATTTACTCTCCAATATTCCTTTCAGCAAATTCAACTTCCAAGAGGAAGTTGATAAAAACCACAGTCTTACTACACAGTAACAGATATGAATAAACATTTACTCAGCATTTATTATGTGCTAATAGCATGCTGGTTGTTGATTTACAGTGATGAGTATGATAAAGTCCATGAAATTAATTTTACAGTGGAAGAAAGTCAAAAAGTGAAATGTTGATTTTTTTAGGGGAAATATAGAAGGAAACACATAGGAGACTATATAACCTATTCACAAGGATCAATCTTCTCTTTACCCATGATGGATGAGTCTGAATAGAGTAAGAACCCCTTAGAAAAATGTGTATTCAAGCAGAGAAGAAGACTAAATTTCTAATTATATAGTTTGAAAATCAGGATAAAGGTATCTGGGGATAGAGATGGTCTTCCTAGAAAATCCTAAATCAGTGTTTCTTAAAGAAGAACCTATCTTCATGCGATTTACCTGGGAAGATAAGGCTAGTCCCAATCCCACAGTTACTAAATCAAATCTCAGAGAGAAAGAACTCTAGATAACATTTATATCAACTAAAATTTGTGAACCAATGCTTAATCATGTCATAGGAGCCACCAACTCAGAGAGATCAGAGGTAATCAAACTTACCTGTTCACTGGAATAACTTAGGTATCTTTTTTAATATTGACTTATTATTTTCATTCTTTGAGCTACTGATTTTATTCATTAGATGTCTATATTTTCCAAAGCAACCCACCCAAATGATTATGCTGTAAAACAGTTTATTTTTTAATTTGTGAAGAAAGGCTCTGCTCTCATAATTAACTGTCATCCCTGTAGTAATTTTATTATTTTTATAAACTGAACAACAGTGTTAGAACATCTATCTTAAACAAGTAACAGTGTGAAGTCAACTATGAGGCAATAAAATCAACTAAAAATTCACTCAAAGAAAACAATTATTCACAGGTTGTGTTTTTTAATAGTTTTATGGTCACAAGTCTTTTAATTTCAGCAGGAACTATAGCTGATATTTACTTCTTAAAAATAGTGTATCTGCCAAGGCCTAACTTTATACATTTATTCCTATTCCTACCCCAAACTAAACTAAACACATAGTAAAGAAATAAACTCACCAGAAAGAAGATATCAATGGGTAAGATATGGCATGCCGGGGCCCTCCCTGGTGGCGCAGTGGGTTAAGCAACACACTATGAAGCAAACCTCAGCCACTGCAGCACAAGTTCGATCCCTGCTGCCGGCCAGGGAGGGG
>JAGFMF010011895.1:760545-779212 GCA_019455555.1 Galemys pyrenaicus
GTTGATCTGCCTGTTCTGCTCCCTGCTCTCTGTGGTGAATCCTCTCACCCCCCCACACCTCTGTCCTGTACCCCAGTGCTTGTATGAATAAATAAATAAATCTTAAAAAAAAAAAAAGATATGGCATGCTTTTTTTTTTTTTTGGAAAATGTTAAGAACATGAAGCAATTAGCTGAGAAATCAGAGTATCTAGTGTCCATAGGGGTGAATACAAGTGTCACATAATTAACTCAGAGGCATTTAGTTATGCCACATACTTTACATGCAAGACAGAAACTGTATCCAGGAAGAAAGGCAAAAACAGAATTTATGAGAGAGGTTATAAATTTTTAAGAGTTTAAAAGAAAAAAAGTATAGAAAGAAGGAAAAATATTATAGAGCTTAGGGACAGTGAAGCTTGTTTGCACATTTTAGGGGACTAGAATGATAGTTGACAGCAATCAAGAGGTGAAACTGAACCACCCCCTCTAAACTACTAAATTTATTAATTTAGATCATATATTCTAGTTATTCATGTATTAAAGAAAATAAGTGTGGTTGTATGGACTGTGCAGAAAACCTTATCTTTAGTTGTGGCATACATGTGAACGATTGTCTCTGATGGATGCTTCTAACACAGCTCTATCACTTCGGTTAGGCCAGATCTGCCCCATTTTCCTCCTAAAAATTTCTTAGATGTAAGTCAATTTATTTGGCAGAGCTAAGGAAAAAAAAGACTAAGTCTGAGTGCTGAAGAACAACAAAAACAAAAACAAGTTTTATCAGTAGGTACAGTTAGATTCCCAAATCCCCTTCATCCTGTGTATCCAGGCAACTATTCCTCCCCATCCTCTGAAAAACATTTGTCAAAGGGACTTCAGATGTAGAGATTTAAGTGAAAGTCCCATCCACTACAGCCCTGTGGAAATACTGGAACTCAGTCCTACACTACCATGTCTTCTGGCAAAAGACTGACGAATTCTCCTGAAGAGAACTTTACCCATCTACAAAACTTATATACTGGCCATTGGTATTCCTCCAACAAAATGGCAAGATCTGATTGATCATTCTACAGTGAAGCCCACCAGCTGGCAAAAATAAAGAAATACAGCATCCAAACAACATACTGCTGACTCCTAAATATGACTAGATACTAAAATACCACATGGTTAAGGAAAGACTCTAAATGAAAAAACAGAATAATAGGCACTCCAAAAAAATGATAATAAGCAATCAGGGCATAAGCACAATATTTGAAAATGAAAAGTAGTAACAGACAAGTTAAAGATTCAATAGATGTGGCAGAAGATACATTTAAAGAAATATCTGAAACAGTAGGGAAAAGGTGAAACATGGAAAAAGAAAGACAAGAAAATTAGAGATCTGGGCCAGGATGCCAAACAGCAAAATAACAGAAACAAAAGCAAACAGAGAAAATGGAAGGGAGGAATCATCAAATAAATGAAGTAATAAAGAAAAAGATACCAGGCCAAAAGATCATTGATTTCAATGTTGAAAGAGCCCACTGAGTATTTGAAACAATACATAAAAATAGACCCACATTAAATCATGTCTTGAACTACCAGGACATTGAGTGCAAGAAAAGATTAAAATATTTCATGGAGGGATGGGGAGAGATCACACAAAATAATTTCAACTGACAATTGCATTAGACTTCTCAACCACAACACTACAAGTGAAGACTACAAAGCTAAAGCAATGTTTTCAAAATCCTGAGGGAAAATTATTTTCAGGCTAAAAGTTGATATTCTCTATCACTTAGCCAAATGTTGATTAAAACAAATTTAAATCCTGGAATTATTGTCCAAACCCCCAATTTCATTACAAGTTTTCTCCCAGCATTCCAAGATGTATACAAAGGAGAAGAGTGTCAGAAGCAGGCTCCCCTCCTGGAGGAAATGTCCTATCCTTCCATCAGACTGAACTCACAGCTGTATGAACAGAGGCCAGTGGTGAATTCTCTCTCCTCTCCCCACCTCACTAAGACTCTTAGTGAGACTCTGATTCATTTCACAACCTAAACAGGTGAGTCAGGACAAGCAACTGGAAAACTGAGAAACAAAACCTTTAAATGGGTCCCTTAATGGTTCAATTCAAACACCTTTAGGACAAGATGATAAATGATAGGTAGGTAGGCAGATGGATGGATGGATGGATGGATGGATGGATGGATGGATGGATGGATGGATGGATGGATGGATGGATGGATGGACAGAGAGACAGACAGACAGACAGATGGGCAGACAAGTAACACAAATAGATAGACCCTCCTTTGCCTGACAATCAAACCCAACCCAACCATTTTCCATTTTTCCAGAACAGAAAGGCTCAGGATTTGGTCTTCCCTTCTCAAATATGTCTCCAACTGTTCATAGAATTACTGATAATTCTACTGAGGTGACAAACAACCTTCTCAAAGTAGAGGGTATAAATCAACTATCACCTTTGCCCAAACCAGTCATCCGCCTTCCCTGTTTCTGGGGCAGAATAGGCACTTTTACGAAGTTTCATCATCTTCACCTACCATGAAATGTGTTATCCAGTTTGACACCACTAATATAGATTCCTTCCAGCACTGTCCAGAACAGTGCCCTTAGGAGTCACAGTAATGGTTGTTGGTTTTGTGTGACCACTGAAATCTTTGGATCAGACACCAATATAGTGGTTTGCAGCACATGCTCTGTGTTGCAGTGCATGCATAAATCCCACTTCTTCTTCTCATTAACTGAATAATCTTAATAATCTCAAACCCACTTTCCCCTCTTTTAAAATTTGCCCAGTGGAAATGTTTCAGGGTTGAATGAGCAAATGTACCTGGTCAGAAATGTCAGCAGGTCAGAAATATTCCACAGAAGTATTAGTTGTTAGAGTTGTCATATCATAGCATGATCTCTGCATGAAAAGCCTGAACGGTAGGCAATGAAGGCATTATTACCATCTTGATTTTGTAAATAAGGAGACCAAGTTTCTTACAAGTGAGTGCCTGGCTTTGCACACAGTGAAGCCAGAACTTGACTCCAGGGCTTCCAAATCCACTGCCACATCATTTCCTGGGCCTGTATCACAATAATATCTATCACAATAATATCTATTATGAGACTCCTTTCAAAATCTCATATTGGTCTATAGTGAAACTGAAATCACCAAGAATCTTTCCATGAACCAGGAGCTGGGTTGTTGACAACGCATTCTGGGATTGTGGTATAGAGGCAGGCAAGCTGGCGCTGGCTTCAGCTCTGACAATGTAATTGTGACATATGACCTGCCTTCTCTGGACTTTGGAATCATAATCTGTAAAAGGAAAGGGTCAGACTAGAAGTGCCTAGACAATAAGAGCTTGATCATCTCTTAAATGTACAATTATTTAAGTTATTTTTCCTCCTTTGAACAAGTGGACCTTCAAAATACATAGATGTCCTGAAAAGATGCACCATCTAAGCCAGAGAGCTCTTGTTCCCTTCAACAGGCACTGTTAGAGCAGGGAGCTGGTAACAAGTAGGTTAAGCAGTTCTCCTGAGAAAGCACCTTGGATTGTAAATTCCAAAGCCCTTAACTTCATCAATCCATACACCTGGAAAATGTATCCATTCGCTAGCTGACGATCTGAAAGAGACTTCAGGAACAATACATTCCTCTCATTTAACAAGTCAGAGAACTGAGACAAGGAGAAGTTCAACGTCTCACCCTAGAGGATTAATTAATCATACTTAATTCACAACAGAGATGGGACTCGAACCCAGTACTCCAGGCTCCTCAACAATGTTCTTTTCACTGTGTTATGCTTTATCCTTCCAGTTTAGAAAATCCCCATCAATGGTTCAGATGTCTCCCCACCAGCAGACATTTGTGTAAAGATGAAAGCACATCTGTGAAACTAATGACAGTCTAATTCACTACTGGCAGAAATCGGGGAGATTCGGGGAGAAAATTACAACAGACTGTTCCAGACTATTCTGCAGCACATTGTTGAAAACAGAAAACACTTCTTAGATCACAAAGCCTCACTGAGAGGGAGAGCCAACATTCCCCGTTCACGTCACACTCAGCCTCTCTGGATGGCTGATGGGTCCTCCAAACCAGCACCCTCCAAGTGCACATCCGCTCCCAGACTGCAGAAGTGATAGCCAGGGCTCTGCTGAACTCATAATTTATTTTTTCAAAAGTAGAGTTAAGAATGTAACTGGATAAACTACAAAATCAAGTGAGCATGACACAATCAACCCCTCCACATTGCAAAAACAGCCACAGTTCTTGCTTAACATTTAGATAGCTATCTTTCCAGACTCTCCCCATCCTTCTCAGCTATCATCTGAGTTTAAACTTGCTTCCTGCAAAGGACGAACACAGCAATCCTCTTACTTCATTGAACAAGTCTTTACTGAGTACTTTCTAGATGCCAGGGACTATACTAAATCATTTCAGGAGCTAATTCCATTGTGATTCCAGTTCCTGATCTAATATTTAAGGTCAGCCCTACACACCTACTGATCTACTTTAGATGGAATTCAGTGTAGTGATCAACAGGCCTAAATAAAAGCAAAGCTGCCTCCCCTTCCTGATTATAAAACTCTATTTTCAATTTTCCTTAAGAATCAATTTACTATCATCTAAACTGATTATACTAACAATTAAAAATGTATATGCACACACACATATAAATTAAAATCTCAATTTCAGGCATTTCTTTCCTTATTTAATTTTTATGAAAACTTCATGCATACACACAAAAGTAGAAAGACGACTCTGATGATAACCCATGTACTTATCATCTAGATTCAACAATTATCTACATTTCCCACTTGTCTCTCCTATTTCATCCTTACTTTAAAAGTATGTGGGGCCTCCCTGGTGGCACAAGGAGTTGAGCGCCGCATTGTGGAGCTTCCTTAGCCACTGACTGCAGTATGGGTTCCATCCCTGGCCAGGGAGGGGCCCCACATGGTGCAGCAGACCTCTCCTGCCTCACCCACTGTTCCCCTCAGCAGTGTGTTTCGGGTGATCTGCCTGTTCTGCTCCCCACTCTCTCTCTCTCACTCCACCGCCTCTAGCCTATACCCCTGTTCTTGTATGCATAAGTAAATAAAATATTTTTTAAAAGTATGTAATTCTTAATGATGCCCTAGTTTAGGATAACCATACATTTCCAATTTTCCTAGGATGGTCACAGATTTTATTTTGTTTGTTATCTGATACCTGTTCATAAATGACAGCACTCCTTTCCTTTACAGAAGTGACCTGGATATAAGTTCTGTGGTCACCTTATCTATAGGAAAGAGTACTGGTTTGAGGCACTGAAGAAAATGGTTGTATCTTCTACAGTTCATTATTACTCAGTCCAGTCCTGCTTCCCTACATTCTTCCCTATACTTCAAGAGTAGAAAACTTAGGCATTACCATTCATAGATTTCTTACTAAATTCTACCATTGGAAGAATTTGAGATGAGGCTTGGAAGGCAGAAGAGATGCACAGTATTATTTTCCATCTGGAGCAGGCTCATAGGCATTGGAAGGTAGCAAATAGCCCTTATGAACTTTGCACATGATTTTCAAGGCTACAGCCAGTAGAAAAAATAGGAAGCAGCTCCTCACAATCCATGAACCTCTAATTTCTTAAAAGCAGTGTTACTTTTATTCCCTGGACTCTAATCATTATTCCCTGGACTCTAATCATTATATCGGCCTCCAATTAATTCCCTGCATGAAACCACTTCCATTTTAAAATGCCTGGAGTGCATCACACTTCCTTGACTAAACACTGACTGAAAAAAAAAATCAGAGTGAATCCCCACTTCTTCTGTTTGTACAGGTTCGAAATATGGTCTCTGGAAGCTGAGCCATGTGCAAGGCCCTCTGTATTCTGACCACCAACCACCATCCCCTACCCCAACCTCAGCCACTGCAGCCCTAAGAGTAGCTGAGAACTTGCTAAGACACAATGCTATTTTTCATTTTCATGTCTTTTATTTCTCATGCTCCTCTATAATTCCTTCTTATATTGAGCCCACTTCTCCTGACTAACTTCTACTGCTTAAACTTCCTACCCTCTCAAGAATGTTTCCCCTTGACTCCTCACCAAACCGTGTGCATATCCCTCCTCTGTGCTCCCACAGCAGTACAGTGTCTCTACTATTGGATTAATCACAGTGTGTCTGTGCTTTTAAGTGTTAGCTTACTGTAGCGCCAGGAGGGCACAAGGCAGGTTCTCTGTGATCTATGCAGACAGGTAAAGGAGGAATCCTGGAGCCCTTGGTGGCTATTTCAGTCTCTTATTGATCTTTCCACATTATTTGTAGTGAGACAACCAGGTATACAGCAGGCAGGGGGGCAGGTGGGGGGAAGCCAAGAGGTTGGCAGGCCTCCTAGTCCCCGGCAAATCTTCACTCTCTCTGGACTCCCTGGTACTGCTGCTTCTCATCTGCTGCTACTGCTTCTGCTGGCATCCCCGTGATGCTGCCCTTCTATGCCCAGTCTCTCGGCCCAGATGCGCCCACCTACACATGCCCACACCCTACTCCAGGTGCCCGCCATCAGGCATGCGTGCAGGACTGCAGGGGGCTATCATTGATGCTAATGGCAGGAGGATGGAAAAACTTGGTAATTTTCATTTATGCTACACTTACATATGCTCACAAATTCAGCTTTTAAATGCACATGTTCTCCTTGAGCACAAATATTCTGTCCCTTTTCCCCAGTGCTTAACACAGAGTTTGTTCCATAACTGACATAATCAGAAAATATACAACAGAACCAGTAGTTCATCCCCAGCCTCAGCAACTTGAGGGTAAAAAATTCTGCACTCAGAAGGGCCACGCGCACCTCAGCATGGGATCCTGTGCCCAGGTCTCTCTGTACCTTCACTGCCCAACATATGGCAGTCACGACCCCCATGGGACTTCTATCATATTAAATAAAATTCAGTTACTTAATCACGCTGGCTAAAGTTCAAGTACTCAGTAGCCACACATGGCTGACGACTACCATCTTGAATAGTATAAATACAGGACATTTCTGCCATTACAGGGAGTTCAATAGGACAGTGTTGGTCTCTTGAACTAGGAAAACAGAAGAACCATCTTAATTGATGGAGCTAGAAAAAGTCTTGTCATCTGAATACACTTGGAAATGACTTTTTTTTATAGACTCATTGTAGGGTCAGACAACTATCAGGTCTTTCCACCCTCCTTCCACTGGACACCTGCAGTGCTGTGTGCATGCCTAGGTGGACATGCACAAGTGGGCACACCTGAGTTTGGACACGGGCTTATTTGGGTGACGTCACGAGGACACGAGCACCCAACAAGCAGTAAGAAGAAAGAGCAGCAGCAGCAGGAGAACAGAAGACCAGCAAAGATGCAGAGGGTAAGATGTATCGGGCCTCCCAGCCCCCCGGCACCCCTGCCTGCCATGTACCTGGCCACCTCTGACAATAAAAAGCATAAAAGCCACCAAGGGCTCCAAGACTCCTTTCCTTTATCCCCCGTCTGCTAGAACCACCCCAAACTTGCCCTGTGCCACCTTGCTGCCACTACACTCATTCAAGGACAAAATAACCAAGAAGGATGCACTATGACAAGTAACACTAAGGAAGTGGGCTCTAGTAAAAGAATAAGACTCAAAGCTGGCTAATATTTCTTGGTCAATGTACAGAAGTCACTGCAATAGTATTTTAGACACACCTTAATTTGTGAGAATAACTTTATAAGTATAGATTCACTATCTTTTATCTATAATTTCCAAATCCAAATGTCACTAAAAAGTATCTAGTTTTTTCATAAGTGTATCACAAATTCATTAACTCAGAAGTTCTGACCAGAATTTTAATTGCTGAGAGCCCATTCATAATCTTTGTTTAATGTAAATACTTACAGATTTTGCTCCAGAAATACTAACAAATTATAAGTTAGCATCCAGATCTTGCCCTTGTGGGGATTTAATGTAAAATAGAACACGTGTACTGGTCTACTTTTCTAAGATACGAAAGAATCTGAATTCTAAAACACATCAAGTCCCAAGGATGTTAGGTAAGCACTTGTGGAGCTAGACTTTCATTTTACTGTTTTATAAAACAAGGAGAGCAAAGGTGCTTGCTCCAAATCATAGAGACAGCAAGTGGGAAGCAGCGACTTAACCCATACAGTCTATGGCCAAAATCCAGTGCCTAACTACTGGCTGATACTGCCTTTCTCGGCTATTGTTGAATTCACACATTTAGCCTCTGCTACAAGCATATAGGAGAGGTGTAGTGAGGCACCTAGGTACAGGGCAGGCAGGGAGGCTGCAGGGTGGGGAGGGAGTGGTAGACCAGGAGGCTGGAAGGCCTCCCATCCCCAGGTGAATCTTTACTCTTTCTGGGCTTTCTGGCCTTCTCTCATGGTCTGCCCGCTGATCTCTACTACACTGCTGTCTGGCCTTCTGCTAGCTCCTGCCCTCTGCTCTCTGCTGCTGCACCTCTGTGACACCGCCCTTATATATGCTCAGTCTCTCGGCTCAGGTGCACCCAGTCATGCATGCCCACACCCTACTCCAGGTGCCACCATCAGGCACACAGGTAAGATAACAGGTGCTGATCACAGATGCAAGGCAGGAGGGTTGAAAAAACCTGCTCACTTCCAGTTACCCTACAAGAGGCCAAGGCGCAGGACCTGCAATTAGAATAAAAAAAGCTTCCTGTTCCAGAAAGCGCCTCAGAACTGTAACTAGGCCCCACAGCCACATTCGCACCTGACCATATTAGAACCCACATTGCTTAATACACGGGAAGGCAATGTGTATTTAGTATTTGCAATATTCAAAGCAAACTGAAGCTTGATAGCCAGTTCTCCAATAAATTACAGTCATTAACATTTTCAGGACCTAGCTATTTAATTCAAAATACCTCAAGGCAGGGGGTCCTCAACACTAGAGAAACAATGGAAAAATTCACTATCTCCTGAAGCACAGATTCTTTAATCACAGCTGAGAGCAAAAACTCCCTCATGTTAAGAGAGGCCAAAACAGTTCCCAGTATCACAATCCTGCTGAGAAATAGGATGCTCAGAAAACACTTGGGAAGCCCATGAAGGCCTGGCTCAGATTCCAGAAGGCAGCCTCTAGGGGCATATCAAACCTCTGGCACGGAAACAGCCACCACACCAGTGACATGGCTCCCAGGCAGAGCAATGGAGGACGCACCCAGGCATCTTTGGGTTTAAGAAATCCTTTCAGAGCTGTGGAAGAGCATCAGTTACTTGATATTTTGGAGCAGCATGGATATTTTGCAGCATGGATAACTATCTGGAATTGTTTAATTAGTTAATGAGGTTGGGGAGCAGCTCTTCTTAGGGATCATTAGTTAAGGTTTAACACATGAGACTGCAGTAAATTCTCATCTGTAAGAGTCAGCAGATTTCCCTTCACTTTGATGGCCAATCAGAAGCTATTATAATGAGCTTACAACTTGCTGTTGCAAAGGCTCACTTTAGAGAAGTTAGTTTCCAAAGTCTCCACCAGCCTAAGACAAAATGGGGAGCAAACACCACTAAAAGAGAACTTAATGTACAAAGCTGGAGAGGGGCAGATCAGGCCTGAACAAGCTGGACCTGAACTCCCTTCTCACTACTTCTATTTTAGGTTCCTAATATGTATAGAGTAGCCTGGTGCTCCTGGACACCTTTTCTGTGAAAGAATTAGTGAAGATGCCCATTTGTGCTTGTTTCACAACAAAGGAATATGTTCTTGTGGCCTGAGCAAGAAGAAACCCTGCCTGATCCCTAGGTAAAGATCCAAAAGCAATTGCTGCTGCCTCACTCCATCTGGAATGTTCTCTACTCCAAAAAGCACAATGAAAAATCACAAATCATTCATGGACATGCCCTTGAATCCTTGGAGGAGGGACATGACTTCAAAAGATTAGATCAGTTAATCCTTCATAAATTCTCTAATCCATGCAGAAAGTTCAGACACAGACATGTAAATAATCGCCAAGATAAATCACCTGGGAAATCCCTCACCTCTAAGGATGGTCCTCTTAAGGTCAACAGTACTCAATTTTGCAAAAGGTTGTGGGAGGGTCAATTCTGAAAGCTGCACTCTAGGTGGCTCTGAGGCCAAAGTGAGAGTGCAAGGTCACAATGACAACCTCAGACCTGACAAAGGACATTCAAGGCAGAAATAAACAACCTCAAAGAAATAAAAACAACAAAATCTGAAGGAGACATACTTCTAGTCAATAACCAATCTCCTTTATATACTGTTTTTGAACTTTCAGTTCTTGAGTACTAAAATCAAAAAGGGGGCCTTCCTGGTTGTAGGGTCAGAGAAAACTATCAGGTCTTTCCACCCTTCCGCCATTGGTATGATGATGGACACCTGTGGTGCTGCGCGCATGCCTAGGTGGGCATGTGCAAGTGGGCGCACCTGGGTTTGGACACGGGCTTATATGGGCAGCGTCATGAGGACGCCAGAAAGGAAAAGAAGAATGAAAGCAGCAGCAAGAGAGCAAGAGCAGCAGCAGCAGCAGCAGTGGAACAGGATGCCAGCAGCAGAAGCAGAGAGAAGCAGCAGCAAAGCAGCCGAGAGGGTGAGATGTGCTGGCACCCCTGCCTGCCATATACCTAGTTGTCTCTGAGAGAATGGTGTCACCTCTATAAATAAAAGCATAAAAGCCACCAAGGGCTCCAAGACTTTTTCCTTTACCCTGTCTGCTAGAATCATCCAGAACTTGCTCTGTGCCCCTTCCTGGTACTACACTGGTGAAGCAAGAGGTTAAGTTGTCACACTATGAAGCTATCTACAGCCACTGCAGCATGAGCTCAATCCCCAGCCAGTGAGGGGACCCACATGGCACAGCAGACCTCTCTTGCCTCACCCGCTGCTCCCCTCAGCAGTGTATTTCAGCAGATCTGCCTGTTCTGCTCCTCATTCTGTCTCTGGTAAATCCTTTCACCCCTTGCATCTCTGGGCTAAAACCCAGTTCTTATATGCAATCTTTAAAAATTTTTTTTTAAAAAAAGAGCTTAGAAGATGCTGGGAATTTGAGATCTAGATGACATGGTCTGGAGAATTTGGATACTCCATAGTAACCCCAGGAAGACAAGTAGAGTCCTCTGAATAAAACCAAAGGTTTAGGAATACAAAGGCTCATGGGGCTGACTCTTCTGATATTCAGATGGTTGCAGATGAGTGTGTGGTGTCGGAGTTAGCACCTACTGCAAGTCTTTCAATTCTCAGGTTGCTTATTACACTCAGATTATGTTTAATTAAGGACACAAACTCTGGAGTCAAATTTCTCAGGCTCAAATCTTGACTCCATCACTGCCTTTGTGATCCTGGATTTAGAAGAGCACCTGGCTCATGGTAAATGCTATATACACATTTGTAGGGTAAAGGTTGATCAGGTATTTCCACCCTCCCACCGCTGATGATGGACACCTGCGGTGCTGCGAGCATTCCAGGGTGGGCATGCGCAAGTGGGCGCACCTGTGTTGGACACGGGCATAAATGGGTGGCGTCATGAGGACGCCAGAACTGCGAGGCTCGACAGAGAGAACTGTGAGAACCAACTGACCGAGAGAACCGACAGCAGCAGCAGCAGAGAGAGAAGAAGCAGCCAAAAGGGTGAGATGCGCTGGGGGCTGGGAGGGCTGCCAGCCTCCCAGCCCCCAGCCCCCATGCCTGCCATGTACCTGGCCACCTCCACTAAATAAAGCATGAAAAGCCACCGAGGGCTCCTTCCCTGACCCGTCTGCCCAGAACCATCCTGAACCTGCCTCCAGGGCCATCTCCTTCCTGCCGCTACAACATTGTTGTCATTAAAATGAGAATTAAAACAATGGTTCTTTTTCTACTACAGAGTAATAGGGACCAAGCAAGATGACACTCTTGAAAAACATTTTAAGAGTAAGGAAATTGCTGCATAGACAAACTTCCTATTACATGTTTTTATTCTACTGACCTAGGACTTCATTGATGGGCTCACACAATTAATTTGGCAATATTTTCTAATGATATATAAAGTAATTATGTTGTAATTAACAATATCTTTTGTTCTATGAAATATGATAGTTTTTTAATGCCACTCGGTTATTTCTAGGTTTAAATGTTCACTACTGTGTATAATAATGATTTTATTTCTTCTTCAGATGCCTTCTTTTTTATTTCTTACTAAATTGACAGAGGACTGAGGTTCAGTCCCAATCAAACTAACCACAGAGGAGAGGCAGTAGGAGGAACTTGATAAAACAAAGCAAAAACACCTCATCCAGAAGAAAACACATAAAAGGAAGTCAGAATATTTATGAAAGAGTTGTCCTGAAATAAAGGCAGGTGTGCATTATATGATTAAAATGGCATCTCAAGTCCACGGAGAAAGAATAAACTTAGTAAATTAGCCAGAGAACAAAACAGGAAGCTAATAAAGGGAAAGAGCAGAAGCCGAGATGAAGACTACTCCTTCAAGTAAAATAAATCCTAATTACCACATACTTAAGTATGAATGAAAAACCATAAATCATTTCATAACAAATACTTCCCACAACAGACAAGACCCTGAAGAGCACAGGACAAAGCCTTTCTCTAGTGATGCTACATTCTACTGGGTGTAGAATAATAAACTCAGTAAAAACAAAGAAAGGTAAAGGACATACA
Source organism: Galemys pyrenaicus (assembly GCA_019455555.1). Classification (NCBI taxonomy): domain Eukaryota; kingdom Metazoa; phylum Chordata; class Mammalia; order Eulipotyphla; family Talpidae; genus Galemys; species Galemys pyrenaicus. The sequence continues at coordinate 773,170 of JAGFMF010011895.1, forward strand.
GAATGGCAAAAGTTTGCTTTCTATGTGTGGTGGCAGGAAGGGCACAGAGCAAGTTCTCGATGATTCTGGGCAGATGGGGTAAAGGAAGAGTCTTGGAGCCCTTGGTAATTTTTTATGCTTTTATTATCAGAGGCGACCAGGTACATGGCAGGCAGGGGGGCTGGCAGGCCTCTTAGCTCCCAGTGCTTCTCACTCTCTGGGCTGCGGCTGCGGCTACTTCTCTTCTGCCTCTTCTGCTTCTCTTGGTCTGCTGGCATCCTCATGACGCCACCCTTATATGTCCATGTCTAAGCCCAGGTGCACCCACTTGTGCATGCCCACTTAGGCATGCGTGCAGGACCTCAGGAGTCCATCATTACACCAATGGCAGGAGGGCGGAAAAGCCTAATAACTGTTCTCTGACCCTACACTATGCACAGGCTCTTTCTTTAGTCCACACACTCTGCCACTAGTTGTGTGACCCTGGGTAAGTCACGATGGCTCTGAGGCTAGAACTCTGCTTCCGATAACTAACAGCTGGGCCAGATTGCACACAAGGTCCTTCCACTCCCACACTGTGACTGCCTGTGAATCGCCATATTTTCAAAATGGACAAAAGGAAAAATGTGCATGAAAGAAAAGGAAAATCTCATAAAGGATACCACAAAGATTGAAAAGAGGGTTGTTTCCCCAAATAATTATACTGTGGGAGTATACAAAACAACACTTTTCATTTGTAACCTTAATTTTTTAAAAAAAAAATTATTACAATATTGCAAAACAAAAGCATATAAGCTTCAGGTGGGCATCATTATAAATCACCATCTGTTTATGTACTATATTAAATTTATCACCAAAAGACCAAAGTCTGTCTTTTGCCATACATTTGACTCTTTTTGTCCAATCTACCCATTCCCTTTCCACCTTTCCTCTGGTAACCACTAATTTGGCCTCACGGCCTAAGAGTTTATTTTTCTAAGTTCATTTCGCTACAAGTTTTTACATAACCATTATGGGTGAAAAGTGACACAGAATCACATTATTAGCCAGTTCATAACTAACAAATTGTAAAACGTATCCCTCCTCTTAGGAAGAAAAAGAAAGGGTCATTCAGGGGCTACTTTCCCTAGAGTGAAAATTAAATCCCAGTAAATCTGAATGGAGGGCAGCCTGTCCACTGAGTGAACCCAACACCTACAGAAACCACAGAGGAAGTGAGAGAGGGAGGCTCTGCAGCAGGCGTGGAGGGAAAGAAGGTGCGGGTAAAACTGCTGTGCACAGGCCCCCATCATCCTTCCAGGAGCCTGATTCACAGCCCAAGCTGTGCAGTCACAGCATGAGCAAGAAGGTGGATTGACCCAGCTGGTTCCTTGTGTTTGTCCACTCACCAATGCTCTGCTTAACCCAGAGAATGTCACTTTTTACTCCCAGCCTTATCTGCAAACTCCAGACTGGGAGAATCTCTTTCCTCCAACTGCTTTTTGGCCTCACTAACCCATGACATCATTCCCTCCACCCTCTGCAGCTCCCTAGAGCTGCTCCCCTAACCTAGTCGCCCCCAGTTCCAGAACAGTGGCACATCAATAAAACACGGCAGTCCTGTGATTCGGGTTCTATTAAGCTTTTGAGGAAATCTTTCGCCATGGACAGTTAGAAAAGGAAACAAAGCAAAGAAATAAAGCACCAGCTCATTAGACCTGAAGCCAAGCAATGAACTAAGTCCTACTCACATGGGAAAGGTTATTGAAGGGTCTCAGGAAATCTGCAGGTTCTATGAAAAGGAATGGTCCTCTTCAGACATTGACCAGGAAGTTCTGTCGGTGTCACTTAGATGAAAGACAAGTGGTCTGATCCGAACAGCAGGCTATGAAATTGGAACAGAACAAAAATTATGAAACTGTGAGCCCTTACCTGAAAAAAAAAAAAACAAACCCAGGGGCTGCCTTGCCGACCTAAGGCTACTTGACAATCCTGATATTACCTAGCTGGCTTTCTCCCTTCTCCAAGATATTCTAATTTGAAAGGAGATATGTTGCTGGAAATAGTTTTTTAAAGAAATACATATTAAAGGTCTATTCTCCACTGGGGGTGCTCTTGTGTATGTTGCATCATGGGGATCTAGTTGAGGTCAGAACAGAGGGACTGTGATAACTTAAGAGAGCTGCAGCAAAGCCTCTGAGATAAGCTCCCAGTTTTACAAGCTGCATTTGGAGCAAAAGGAGGCACCCAGCTGAGGATCTGTCCAGTGGCAGATCTTACTAAGATGCAAACCCAGGTTCCACAGGTCTGGGGTGGGGTTTGAGTATCTGAATTTCTAAGAAACTCCGGGACCACTCTTGGACACCCAAGTCCTGGGTTTCTGGAGAAGGAGATGCTATCTCCAATGGACCCCCCAGTCTTGAGCTGGTACACAAGGCATGTGGCTGCTGGAGATGGTCAGTGCTGTCAAAGTTTCCACAGAATCAAAATATTCAGCCCCCTATTTTTTCCAAATTCAATACCCTAAAGGGATTTTTCTTTTTTATAAACCCAGTGGTTAACAACTAGCTTGTTAGTTAAAGGCCTGTGGGACGCAGAGGGAGGCTTATGCTCTACTACGCAGTTCATTAACTGGAGTAACAACCAATTTCAAGGTGATTATTGCTATTATAAGCTCTGATCAATTTTTTAAACATGTTTCCAGGTTTTGAACCTAAAGCGGGAATATTAGAGCAAGGAGAGCAGCTGCGCTGAGAATTAGTCATATCCCCAGATTAATATCTGATCTCTCCATCAAAGGGAACACAGGACACATTTAGTTAGGGTTCTAATTGTACCTCCAATAAACCTCCACCACAGTGAAATATGAGTGCCCATAATTTTTAGTTTCAACTTCCTATACATAATCCATCTGACTGGATGGTCTCGAGCAAAGGCAGTTAAAGCAATTTGTTTCACTTATATAAAGGAATAAATCAGTGTTTAATTATGTGAGGTTTATTATTAACAGTGCTGGAAATCTAACCATATGCCATGACTTCATATTTTTACATCAAGAAAATATATGAGAATATACTGATTGCTTTTATGATGCCTTTCTCCACTCCAGAGTGGTGCCTGGGGAGGAAGGGAGCACACAATGTGACCCAATGAGGAAAATAAGGGACTGGGTGCTGGCTACTCCAGGCACCCACAGTGGGCCTAGAATACATGCGGAACCGGCAGTGAACAGTAGCTATGGAGCAGAGTCAGGGAAACTTCACACCATGATAAGCGTCACTTCCCATCATGAAGACAAGCCCATCCAGTCTTCTACAGGATCTCAATGTCTTTCCTAAACCAACATCCAACTGTCAGAATACAATAGAGGGAGGAGACACAGATTTGGTGTCAGAATAACCATGTGATTTGAGTAAATGATCTAACCCCTTGGACTTCTAATTTCCCTAACTGAAAATTGGGATATTGGCACCTCCCAGGAAATCTTATATGGATTAGATATCTGAAATTGTAAGCCCTTACCTGAAAATATCCAAAGCCAGGGGGCTACCCTGTCCACCTAAGTATGGAAATACCTGACCCATATTAAGTGCACAATAAAAGGTACAATTTGGAAAGTGCTGTGCTAGGGATAAGTTCAGACCTGAAACTCAAACATGGGTACATCCCGTTGTATTCAGTGAACTGAGCTTTCTCACTCTTGTCTTTGATGTCTTTTCCAGCACCCACTCCCATTTTGGATTGCTGTGTGACCTGTAGCCTATTGGTAAACCTCTCTGAGCTCTTTCAATTTTATAGATGAATCTGTCCATTCCCTGGCTTGCATCAGACAGTGTACTTGAAGACTTATTTATGGAGAAAAGGTTTACTGTCTTTGGGCTCAGAACTGGGAGCAGGTCAGCTTGTTTGGGAAATGCCTCCCATGGGTCCCTGGAACTCCTACTGTGGCCAATGCCTGGCCACAGTCAAGGTAAATCCTCCCTCTTCCTTAGTAGAACCCAGTTGCAGAAGTCTGGCTAAGAGAAATTATGTACTTGCAGATCAGAGTTACCAGTGATGTGCAGATGGATATTGTTGAAGGAGATTTCCAGAAAATCTCCTAAGAGGGAGTAGAAGTGCTGATGATCACAACTCCAACAGTGCTAGTGGACACAAGGCATCTCTGGGGATGTAAACCATGTGCTAAGGGTGGAGGAATGGGAAGATGAAAGAATATAATGATGGGTCCTACACGCTAGTGTGTGTCTGGACTTCTTTTACACGAAAAGATTAAAAACCTCATAATTTATGTAAGGTGCTGTTATTTCTGACTTAAAATGCTAATAGCCAAATACAATTTACTTGTGCATTTTTATATGTACAGCAAAAACACTCCCTACCCACAAAGGACCCTGGAAAGAACAGCATTCCTAATCTGTGCTAAAAATGCAAAAGGCTGAGCTTTTTCCAACACCAAGCTATTAATAAACCAGTCTTTTTCCCATAGATGGCTGCAAATGTGGATGTTCCTTCCAAAGAGAAAGATTTATTTAATTTCATAATACTCTAGACTTGTAATAAATACCCCAAAGGCACACCTTCCTCAAGGTCTCTAACTTAATTGGGTCCACGTTCTGAAGCTTATGAAGTCACCAGTGCTAAATAGTTCTGCTTTTCATCCCTCACCAAGGCAGCCTTAAACTCTTTACTAGACACTGCAGCAAAATAAAATGTTCTTGAAAACATTAAGGGCTGATGAACTGGTTTGGATTTTCTCCAATCCTGGAGACTTTCTCTCCTCCTCATACATCTAAAATGAAGTCCAGTCACTTTGAAATGAAGGCATTTGATTTGGGACCCCTGCATACTGATTTATCAAACAGAAGGCGCTTGCATTTTCAAACCAGAACAAAGAACTGTCACACCACTCTACCACCGGTTTGGTGTGGAGCACTGGTTCTTGGTTGTGAGACTAAATAAACTGCCCCATTTCCCATTCTCAGGAAAAGGCCATGAAGTTGGTCTGACCTGAGGAAATAGCTAGCCGCTCAGCACTGGAAAAGTAGAAAAATCCAAGGAACTCCAAATTCTCCTAGACTTCCCTCACCATATCACACTCTAGATCACCAGGAGTGAAAAACAGATGATATTGCTGAACTTGAATGAGGTACTCAATACTGCCCACCCAACACCTCTGTGTTATTTTAACTTTGCTTCTTTCATATGGTTGGTATGTCATGGATTGAAGTACATGTAACTGGTAGAAACTTATTGATCAAAAACCTTCAAGAGGTCAAGCAGGCTGGGCCCCTCTGTCTGTTCTGTATAATTTAAAATCTTTATAAAATTATAAAAGAACAATTGGTTTTTGTGATTTGTTAAACGGAGGTAATCATTTAGTGGCATTGTTCATATCTACACAAACAGATAAAATTCATTTAAAAATTTACATTATAAAATTTATTAGAGAAGATGGTTTCGTCGAACACCAGTGGGTATGTAACAGAGAAAAAGTACAAAGGAATACAAACTCCAAATGAAGACAATGACAGAAAAACATTTGGTGAGAGGGAGTGGGAAAGGGGACCATTTGCTGCTCTGAAGTTTCCAAATATAATACAACAAAATTGTGTTAACTGAGCTCTACCAGCTGTCTAGTAATTCTTTCCTCAACCAAGGTAACCAGAAAACATTGCTTGACATCTAGAGCACATCCTAAACCCTCAGAACCTGGGATTCAGTGATCCAGAATTCCACTTCCTAGCTCTAGAACACCAAAAGCAGTTAGTGGAACCAAACATACCACCAGCAAGGAGACCCCAGTCCTGCTTTCAACAGTCTCCAGCCAGGGTTTAACGAGGCATGGGTTTGCACAGCAAAGTAGATTTCTTCATTAAGTAGCTAATTAAACTCTTTTGGAAAAGTGATTATGGAGATAGCTGATAAATTCTACCTAAATTAGAGCATTAACTCATCAAGGCAATAGGCTTCAGCCCAAATGTTCAAAGGCATACAATTACCATCACCTTTCACATATATTATTCTCATTCTCTCTCTCTCTCTCTCTCTCTCCCCCCCCCCCCCCCCCCCCCCCCCCACCCCCCCC
>JAGFMF010011895.1:779753-797036 GCA_019455555.1 Galemys pyrenaicus
GCAGTGTACTTCTGTTGATCTGCCTGTTCTGCTCCCCGCTCTCTGTGGTGAATCCTCTCACCGCCCCCCACACCTCTGGCCTGTACCCCAGTGCTTGTACGCATAAATAAATACATCTTTAAAAAAAAAAAAAGAATACATATCAAACATTTTCCATGATATCAAATACTCACCTATAAAGTTATTTTGACTTGATAATATGCCACCAAATATTTTACCATTTGGATGAAAAAAAATACATTTATTTTAGTCAGTCCTCTATCAGCAAGTATTCAGACTGTTTCTAATTTTTGTACTATTAAAAACGTGGCTCAAGATCTGTCCTTAGAAGTGAGTTATTGATCACATCAGTATGACTTCCCTGGGACAAACTGCTAAGTGTAGAATTGTTGGGACAAAGGTGTGAACAAATTTAAAACAGTGATGCATGTTGGCAAAGTGCCTGTATTTTGGTTCCACCAACAGAACTCTTCCAGTGACATATGAAAATGCCCTGAAGTATAATCAATTTCCCTATGTCCTGCCAGCTTGAGTATTATGTTTTCTCTCTCTCTGACAATGAAAAAATAAAAACATATCAATTAAAATTTTATTTTTCACTGCTAGTGAGGTTGGGCCTGTTTTCATTTGTTGATTTTCCATTTGTTTTTCTTCTTTGTGAGTTATTTATCCATGGTCTTCACCCATTTTCCTATTGAAGTATTTGTCTCTGTACTTGGCTAGTTAAGTACATTGTATACATGAAAGATATGCACCATTTACCTGACATAAAGATTATCCATACATTTTCACCCAGTTGTTTGTCTTTTAACTTCCCTCATAATTTTGACACATAAAAATGTTACAAGGTTTTTCTAGTCAAATCTAACCTTCGTCCTCATATGTTATTATTTTTACAAAGTCCTTCTTTGATTCATGTTATCATTTATTATACTTACCAACTTGTTCTCCCATTACATTTATTGGTGTTTGCTTTTGTTTTTAGACTACACATTTAATCCATTTGAAATTTATTTTGTCATGGCTAGAGAAAAGGACTCTCTGACCCATTCTAAATGGTTATCCACAAACCCTCATTTACTCCACTGATGCGACATGTATTCACCGCATTCTTATTTATATGGCACTCTATCTGAGCTGTAAGTTTATCCTAATGGTTAAGAACTTGGCTTTTCGAGTCAGACCTGATCTGAATGCACTGCTCCTATCACTATGACTCAGGCTAGTTAGCCCACCATTTGAAGCTTCCCTCTTCTTACCTGCAGTGCATTTAGCCCAGGACCTCCTATGTACTAAGTCCTTAATAACTATTGGGTATTAGTAACATTTTTAATGTGATCTCAGAATTACCATCCAAATTTCACATCTGCATCTGATTTGTTGTCACCACAACATTGAAGACTAGTTTGGACAATTTTCTCAATAGCCTTCCTCATCTCAGCCAACCCATGGAGAAGATAGAGACGACTTGAGGGGAAGCAGAATTCTTGGAATGCTCCATAAAACTCCTAGGCTTCCTTTCTCCTTCAACCTCTCCATATCAGCCAGCAGAGTCCAACAGCAGAGGATCCACAGCCAAAGCCACCACCTCTCTCCCAATTGTAAGATATACAGTTGTTCTAGCCTTCTAACGCAAACACCAATCGCTTTACTCCACAGCTTAAAGTCTTTACTCTTCCTTAAGGAAGAACTAATATTGCTACTCTTGGAGACCTGAGGAGTTTAGAATTCAGGAGGTAAAGGAAATGGGGTTGAGAACTTGGGGCTAACAGTTGTGCAATTAATTTAGTAAACTCTCCTAATTTCATGCTTTCTAAACACTGAAAAAATACTACCTGGCTAAAAAGTGAAGTGATTAAATCTGAAATATAAATCAGGTCTTGGTTACAAAGTTCCCCACCTCGCTCTTAAATCATTACATTCACTCTAATATTTCCTTAGTACTGAGGTGGGAGGCAGCTTGATATATAGTGGAATGAAGTTAGTTTTTAGAGTTAGATATAGCTAGGTTGAAGAATCCCACTTCCAACAATCATCAGCTGTGAATTTGGGCAAAAGGACAAATTTGTACATCTATAAAGTAGAGCTAATGCTGCTAATGTCTCAGAATTAAGGTGAAAATTAATACTCCTAGCAGAGAAGATGCATGTAATGGTAGGACTTGCTACTTATAATCTTCTGTGTCTGGATTGTCCTCGCTAAGATCCAGGGATTTATGAACTAAAGGGAGATGGATTGTTTGACTTTTCCTTCTACACTCAAGGAATTGAGACACACCAAAGGGACTGAAAGACAGTTCTAAGACACAGTCAAATATCTGTCAACCCCCATTATCTGTCTTCTAGACTTAGTTCAATTAGCCATCTGTTTAGCATCTAGTATATGCCATATGATGGGGGTAAAATAAATAATAAGACAGTCTGTGTCCATGAGCTTTTCAAATTCCAGTCCCTCTTTGGCTGTCTACTCTTCCCTGTATGTCCTCAACTAGGAATATTATCTGCCACAACCATAGAACCCCACAGAAACCTAAGTCCTATGGGGCATGCAACACATTTTGCAAAGAAGACCTGAGATACATCTTTACCATTTCATGTCAGGTTTGATCTAGAGAGAGAAAATAATTTTGCCACATGAGCATGACAAGCACTACAATTTGCCTTATCCTCCACAGAAACCATATTTCCTTATTTCAGTCCAATGACACAAAAGTGATCAGAAAAGAATCAGTCCCCAGAGCTCCCAGACCTTTGATGAACCATCTCTTCTGATTCTCTCTAGCAATCTGGAAAAAAAAAAAATGCAGCAGATAAGGTGGTGCAGCCCATTCTCTAAATAACTGGCAAGCACCTTTTGCATGCATCCTCCTGGTATCAGTGGCAGGAGGACATTACAGTAAGTGCTTGACTTTACCTTTTCTTCCTGAGCCTTCACTGCTCCATCATTTTAGCCATTAGTCCTTAGATGTCGAGTCTAGGCCTTTGCGTTTAATGTCTCCATGTCTGCTTTACTATCAGTTAATGGCTGCAAAGAATTCTCTAGAAATTCAACCTCCCAAGCCAAGTACCCCAGGGTCCAAATGGCTCCTTCATTTTGGCAGATGGTTGCCATGATTTCCTGAGTCTTCTAGTCAACATCAAAGAGATTGCAAGCCACTTCCAAATTGCTTTCTCCCTCTGGTGCATATTCCTGTCTTATTCCTCTGGCTAGAGCTGAGTGAGCCAGGGAGTGAATTCTCTCTGCCTCTGAAGAGGGTCTACCTCTGCACATAGCCATAATTTGATGCCTCTCTCTGGGATACATAGAGGGAGTTATTGAGCCAAGAGTTTATTATCGAGCTTAGCATGCATATACAGTGAGGAGAGTTGAGTGCAAGACCAAATGTTGCAAGTGTTCCTAATTCCATGTGTTTTGAAGTGCCTGAAGCAGGAATTTTATGGAAGAGGGAGAAAGACTCTTCCCTGGTGGTAAATTAAGGATACATCTCTTTAGCTTTGGATCACAATCAGGCCCTGAGCAGTCAACTAATCCCATTCTCTCTTTATTTTCTAATTGTATTCTTCCCAACAAGGCTGAGCCTTGTTTTCATAGTATAGTAAGCCTTGCGAAAAAGCTTCTCTGTTTCGAGGCTCCCTCTTAAATATGTCTTCACTTCCAAGGGTAATGAACTCTTTTATAATAAACGCCTTGCTTTAATGCATGCTCTCTTTGGTTTCCAGGAACTGCCTTATAATTACACGGCTCAGTATTGCATGTCAGAGGTTTGCTTCGCCTTTAATATTTTATGAAGAAATTCAGATTTTGACAGTAAAAATATTTAACCCAGAGGACCCGAAACCCAGACTATTATTTTGTAAAGTAGCCATCTAGCTGCACACTTGTGCACCGCTGCTTTCCCCAGTGCATACTCACACTCTTTGATACTCTCTGAGCAGACCCAACCACATGCTGTCCAGATGGAAACCTGGCTGTATCATTACATTATATTGAAATAACCCAATACCACCTGTTTCTGTTGGGGCTCCTGCCAACATTTTCCCATAAAACATTTATTTTGCTAATATTTTAGTTGGTCACCACAGAAGGACACTTGAAGTTAAAGATTTACCATGTGTTGCAGCCACTCAGAGCCAAGAGAGGCAAAAAATAAAAAGTCCTTTGAAACCAGGCAGTGGAGTTCTAGAAGAGCAAATGTCTATCTATTGTTTCCAAAGGTGGATGCCTCACCTGTCATGATGTAATCATGGGCATGAGGATTTTTCAGAACAAGGTTTCCTTGGCAATCTTCACAGAATGACTTATTATAGAGTCTCTGGTATTCATCTTTGGATCATAAAACTATTTCCAGCTAAGGCAAGTTTTCTTCATCTTGGCAAAATGCCCCCCTCCAAAAATGTTGCATGAGATAGGGGTTGATTAGATTAACTTGGCATCCAGATACTTGAGCATATTCTATATTTATTCCATCAAGAAGATGGGGAGGGGATTGGGTTTAGATATGAGAACCTGACCCTGAACTTAATGTTCAAAGTCATTCAGTGCCCTTGGAAACAGAAGCCATGAACTTCTCTTAAGGACTGAACATCCAATAGGAACTCTTTATTCAGGAGCCATAGCAGTCTTAGCAAAGTTCAGTGTTTTCTTTCTCTTTTTCTGTCCTTTACAACAACCCCATACTTTCTTGTCACAAAATAAAGAATGAAAGCTTAACTAGCTCAAAGATTCCAGTGTGATTGAGACAATTTTCCAAGGATCTCAGTGGAACTGTCTGTATGGAGTTGCAGCTTGGAATTCCTTTCCCAGCTACCCCTGTGCTGCTTCACTCACCCAGTTTCCCATTGGGGCTCCTACCAGCACTGTCATCTGAATTTTTTCCTGCACAATGATCCCCCTTTCTAAAAGAAACCCCAGAAGACAAAGAGATTAATGGAGTTTGGTTCCATATGATTAGCTGTGATCTTTTGGCTCCTCCCATGGTGCCTAGGTTCTCTATGAGATTTTCCCAGATTTCTGACTCACTGCAAAATGGTCTTCCTTCCTATTGTTGTAATTGGTGATTCAATTACTCAGGTTAACTGCATGACCTTTCCCCCTTTCCTCCCCAGTTAATTAGGAAGCTGGGTCTTCTCCTGCCCCTTCTAGCTGACTGATCACTAAAATTTAGAGGCAGGCAAAAAGAATGATCTTAACCTGGAGCCCCACTCATATAACGTGTCCATTTTTCAGTTCCAAGGAGCCCTTTTACACCAAAATGCCCACTTTGCATTGTAAAAGTAATTTATATTTTAGATATTTGTTTTAAAAGTCAACTTGTAGCCTGTAATGACTATATATATAGATTAAGATTCACAAGTAAAGCAATGTACCTCTCTTGACAGCTCCCATTCATGTTCACCTATCCTCCCTGAAGACAGATAATCATATAATTAAGTGATTCATTTTTCAGCATATATGTGCTGTACAAAAGACAGTGATACAATGAATCCTGGTGTGTGCTTTGGTTCAATGTAGGAAATCCTGAGTAATCACCTTTTTTATGAAAGCACTTGACCTTTAAATTGATATCCCCCCAACAGATTATAATTATTGTTCAAGAAATGTTGAAGGCAGCAGAGATAATCCAAAAATAGCACCTCTGTTACTCACTGTTACAATTTGTATCCAACAGACAATATCTGCTGGCTGCCTAAGAAAGGGCAGAGACAGTCATTTTTGGCTTTTTGTGACTATGAAGCCTTGACTATTGTTCCTCTTCTAAGATCATGAATCTCATTTTTTTAACACCAGCATAAATTCATACCCATCACTTGTGAATTTGCATCTTTCTACCTCAACAGTGTCAACACACTAAATGACAGGAAGCAGGAGAAATTTTAGGTCAGCCTTGAATGTAGGGCCTGTTCCCCAGACAGAAAAATTTCCCTTGAGCAGAGTATCCAGATTTAGCAAACACAATTATAGCATGTCCAGGTAAATCTGAATTTCAGAAGTATAAGTATGTCCCACAGAGTAAACCATTTATTGTCTATCTCAAATGCATATTAACTGGGCATCCTGTATTTTACCTGGCAGCTCTACACCCAAGAGCTGTTCTGATTTGCCCTAGTTAGCTCTTTCTTCTTTTTCTACAGAGGAAAATATCAAATATGTACAGCTACAGCAACCAACATACACAGGTTGCTGAGGGTTGGAAACTAGGAGTGCCAAGAAGTCAATAGCCATCCTCCTTTCTGCTGTTTATATTTATTAGTTACTGATTGGACTGTTTCCCGTCTTATGATTAAACAACTCTCTTAATCACTGCCTCAATTCCTGGAATCCTTTATCAAAAGCAAGGACAACCTTGTCCAGTCCGAACAAGGAAAAATGTGAAACGTATGCTAATATCTAAAAGCTTTTTGTTTATCCTGCCAGCATCTATCAGGTTGTGCAGTGTGTGGATTTATCATGAGAAACACTCAAGAAGAAGCAGTGGTTTCCGAACACAGACAAGTGTGTTATTTTTTGAGAACTAAAAATGTGCTTTACCCTTCCCCCAAAGAGTCCTCCCTGCATTCCAAATGCAGACCTACTCATTTCAAGCGCAGAGTCTATTCAGGGAAAAGGCTGAAGCTGCCACATAGGATAGGGAGAGGCTTAAATAAGGAGGATGCAGAGAGAAAGCACCCCCATCAAGGCTGCCATATTGTAAGACAATCCTACTTCCCCAACAATTTCCTCCTCACCCCCAGTCACATCCACATTCAAATGCTGGTAGAGAAAATTTCCTGCCTCTCCCCTTCCTTTCCCTTTCCCTCATGCCAGAAAGGACCCACCATAAACTAAACCTGAGATGTTCAAGAAAAGCTTTCCCCAGATTAAAACATATTATAATCCATATTAAAGCAGGAGATCAAGAAAAGGGAACTAAAAAGAAAATTTTGTCTTTATTGAACTATTGCATAGAGGAGCATCAATAGTAATTTAAATGTTTCCCTGTCACATTTGAAATGTTTTGTATTTGTCTATCATTTAGAGTTGAAAGAGCATATTCTCCTACTTCAGCTTGTATTATAGTGATTTTTTGCTCAAAGGAAATGTAAAGGCACTTTGACCAATCTCTAAAAGGCATGGAATGGCTTTACTAGCCAAGTGGTTCTCAAATTGTGATCCCCAATCAACAGCATCATTATTACCCAGGTCTTGTTAGAAGTGAAAATTCCCAGGTCCAACCTCACACCAGATGAATCAGAATCTTTGCCATAGTCAGACCTCCAAGAGCTTCCTGTGCACCCTATTATTAGAGAACTGTTACTAGAACCCAGCCACCTCAGTGAAGGGAGCCGACAGAAGCAGTGGTGTTCTCTTACCCTGCTGTTCCACCACAGACAGCTGTGGCAGTCGCTCCTCAGAGACCTCTTATGTAACAGTGTGCTTCCTGGATCGTGGAATGGACCGATCAGGTACAAGCTATGAGTTGACTGGTGCTTTGTTACCAGGACCCTGCCTCTCACCACTAGTCAGTTGTGTCAGAGCCCTTTCATGTAAAGCGTACTTCTAGGATTATGGAATAAACCAATCAGCCACAGGATTGAAAAATGGTCCAATCAGACTGGTGGGTGGGGCACCCTGAAAGTGGTTATAAGCCAGGGTTAGAGGGAGCCAAAGAGCCCCTGGAGAAGCAGCAGCCTCAAGGAAGAGCCCCTGCAGAGGAAGAGTCTCCAAGTAGAGCCCCAGAAGAGGAAGAAGAGAGCCCTGAAAAGGAGGCGATGACACTAGCTCCTGAAGAAGACTGTTCCAGCCTCCTAAAAAAAGAAAAGAAGCATCCACAGTCATCCTCTGAGGAGGGAAGAGAAGCTGAAGGACTCTGTCAGAGACTGAGCCTTGGTCCTGTCTGTGACATTGACTGAAAGGAGCACCAAAGGCCCTGGGCCTGGTGTCTCAAAGAGCTGTTCATTGTTGGTATAACCCAACAACTCAAAAAGAGCTGTTAACACTGGTGTCTCCGACATCACCTCTGTAGGACCAGTAGTGGTCATCACTACTGGCCAGTGACTGGCCAGCATTCCTTTGTGCCCAGTGGTGACCATCATTGATGCTATCTGGATGAAGCAGCCAGTCACTTGTGGATACAGTAAGCTTTTTGTCTCCTACTATTTGTAAAATAAACCCCATGATTGCTGTTCCTGAAGCCTGGGATCTCTTGCAATTGTGTGTGTGGATGAGAACCCACAGACAGTGACCTGTCCTTTTATTGGGCACTGTCATCTGTTTGGCTATAACCCCTATTGCTATAGCCCTTGATACTGATTTGTGACCTTTTAGGGCTTTTTGGTGGCTCTCTGGTCTCAGAGGTCTCTCTATCCCTGTTTCAAAACCACTGCAACTACTTCCTACAGCGTGGGGTAGCTGAATACTTCTTCATTATCTCCCCAAGCCACGTCACTTTCAAGCATTGTTTGTCTCTGCCAATGTTGAGATTAGCACGTCAGATTTCTTTGCCAGATTTAAGGCAGTAGTTTGCATATTAAGAAAATAGTCTCCAGGGCCTTTCTGGTGGCGCAGTGGGTTAAGCATCGCACTGTGAAGCAAACGACAGCCACAGCAGCATGAGTTCGATCCCTGCTGCCAGCTAGGGACAGGACCCACATGGCATAGCAGACCTCTCCTGCCTCACCCACTGCTGCCCTCAGCAGTGTGTTTCAGTCAGTCTGCCTGTTCTGCTCCCCACTCTGTCTCTGTGAATTCACTCTGTGAATCCTCTCACCTCCCGCGACTCTGGCTGTACTTCAGCTCTTGTGTATATAAATAAATAAATCTTTAAAAAAAAAAAGTGAAGTGGGATTTAAAAAAGAAAATAGTCTCCATTTATCACTCTTCACATCCATGCCATCACACACACACACACACACACACACACACACCACATGTGCTGCCTCTCACCATTTCAGAGTTTCTCTACCAGCCCCATAAATCCTCCTTTGGGATATTTTGTATTCCCTCTCCACATTCTCTTCTATAGAATGCAGCCCTCTTTATGCTTAACCTCCAGCCTGTACTATCTCCAGCATCCACATTCACCCATCCACAGGTATCCTCTTCAGCTTCCATCTATTTTCCAATTTCCAAAACTCTTTTCTCATTGACAGTCTCATGCTATCCATTATTTTCCACCCAATACCCTATATAACCTCAGAAACTACATCCTAACTCATGTTCTTTCCAGCTCCTCCCCATATCATTTTTCTCTCCCGCAAAAGCACTACCACCTTTCTGAAAGGACAGCCACATTCCTCATATCTGACTGTCAATCCCAGTTTCCCTGTTTTCCTGATGGCTCTTGTTTTCAGCCCCTGGTTCAGGGATTACCAGCCCAAGTCTCGCCTCTCTCCCCTCCTCTGACATCACCTGCCTTTGGCTGCTATTCCTGCTCTGTTAGAAGTATTAGATCTCAGTGGTCATAAACTTTTCCAACTTTCCTATTCATTTGTGCTATTATCTATCCACTAGTTTCCCCTGAAAAATTTTAGTAGTCAACTTGAAAGTAAATGCTAAATAATTGCAAATATGAAGGTATACCACAAATTGTGGAGGTGGCAACTGAACAAATGATGGTGAAAAATGCTGATATAGTAGTAGAGAAGAGAGTTTTAGGAAACTGGGTATGTTAATATTTCATAAGAAAAGATTCAAGTGTTAAAGAAACAAGCTTGTTAGTGCAAACCACAAAAGGCATGCCAGTATGCCAAGAACAGAGGAAAAGTTCAGGTAAACAAAAGTTTTGAACCTGTCATATGTCAAAGACCACTTTGAATACTGAGTGAAAGCCAAATATGTTCTTCTTAGGGGGAAAAAAGTACCCAAAGAAGCAAAAGTTTATACTTAATTCCATGTACAGAAAGGATTCATGAAACCCAATGGTGAAAATGGTCCAGAGACACCAGGTAAAGAAACTTGATAGGTTTGGAGATAGGTTTGTGTGCCAGTCAAAGAGAATCAATGTCAGAAAATGCAAGAGAACCAAGACTTCATGCTAGGGTGGTCAGTGTGTTTTAGGTTCCCAGCTATGCTTATGTGACACACTTCTATGCCACTTTCAGCATGATTTCACAAAATCCATGTTTTGATTTCTGAAATTCTGGGTTAGCGATGTTGGCATGATGCCAGAAAGACCATGCACTAACATATTTTGAATATGGTATCATAAAGAAAGAGTACAGGAAATGATTATCACTGGCCAGATAAAAGGGAAACATCTTAAAAGAGAATATAAACTTCTTAACCCACTTTAGAGGCATCATGGTGAAAATTTCTGTGCACCAAAAAAAGAAAACTCAGTATTATGTGTAAGGAGTGGTTTACATGTGTGGAAGGTTAGAGAAAAAGCCACACCTGGATTGCAAATGTAGTGATTCCATTTACTTAGTGCTACTCTACCAACCCTGAACAAGGTTGTCATTTTGCCTTTTTCATGTAACATGTCCGTGAACATATATTCAGAGATTGCTGTGTGCCTAGCACTTCACAAACTATCTCATTGAATCCCTCTGTATAATCCCACTCTGTGAAGTCCACATTTAGACAAGGAAACGAGGAGCCAAGGCACAGATTTCTTAAGCAACAAGTGGTTACGTAAATCCTAGAACCCCAAGGTAGTATGAGCTAGATTACATGGAGCAGCCTGACCCCAGCACTTAATGCCATTCCAGATCCACTGATGATTCTTCTCCCAAAACCAACATGTCTCAAAATCTGAATTCCCAGTTAGATTGTTATACAACTGGACCCACAAACCATAATTGGATTACGCAGTTGGAATCTGAGAAAGAGGAAAGTGCAAATGGTTGAAATAATGAGCGCTCATTAAACAACTCAGAAAGAACAACAAAGTCTTTCAAGGCAGTTCCTACAAGATATTTGGTTTGAAGACAAGAACTGTAAAATTAGGCAGGACATCAAGGATATGATTGTCGCTTTAAAGAGATCTTGGTTGTTTTCCCCTAATACCCACTCCTCCATTTGTTTTCCCAGAGAAAATATGTAGGTGCTTACTTATTAAAAACAAACTTGCACCCCAGTCCACCCCAGAGTAAAATCAAATGGTTACCAAGGGGGCAATAGGAAAATGGAGTCATTTCCGTGAAATTCCCAAGGGTGCTTTTTGCTTTTAAGAGGAATGAAATCACTTTATGCTGGTAATTTATTATTTCCACCAGTTATTCAAATATTTGTGTACATGTTGAAAAATTAATCCTTATTCAAACAAGTTTCTGCTTTTAGAGCACAAGCATTCTAAATATTCAGTGAAGCTGGGACTCTAACAAACGAATACACAGAAAGATAAATTAAAGACACACGTCTACTTTCTCGTTAGATAAGCAAACTTTTAAAAAAATTGAAGCTTGTATACCTTTCTTCAACAGACATTGGGTCTGACATTAGGACCAGATGTCTAACCTCAAGAAAGGAGGATGATTTCACCGGAACACCATTTGTCTGCCCATTGCCCTGACCTTCCATGCTAAGTAGATTCAATCACTCCTGAAAATGCTGTTTCAGGCTGATCTTTGTTTCCTCTCTGGTGTTCTTAGCTTCAGAAAATAACAGTATGAAGACATAAACCTTATGAAATGTAGATTGTGGCTGGTGTTATTGGAAAGAAGTATAGTTTGTATTCAACATGGTAGTTACCATGGTATATAGATGTTTCTACTGCTACAGTTACTGTTGTCATGTTCACAAAGATAATTGTCCCCTTTACATCCAGGTTATTGATGTGTCTTAGATGGGAAGAGAAAGGAAATGGGAAGGAGCAATAGGAAGCATAAGAGGAGAAAGGACTATTTATTAGATGCTTCTTGACTTACCATAGGATAAAGATGAATATGAGAGGCTTAATACTCAGTATATAGCATTCTCCCTTCTAGAACTTCTGTACCCTTAAGCAGATTGAAACATGATTGGGCAGCTTTTCCTCCTGGAAAACTTGTGTGTGTGTGTCTGTGTGTGTGTGTGTGTGTGTGTAAAATACCTCTAACTAAATAGTTCCACTTAATAAGCTAAATACTGTCCCAGAACGCACAAAGCACTCCCTCAGTAGAGAAAATTATAGATGAGTTATATAGCTTCTTCAAAATTGAGGGAGAGTCGGGAAAAATACTCACAGAAATAAACTGTGTAAATAAATACAATTTACCCTAACAGCCTGTGAAACCTCACTTGAAATGTAGTTGATGCCTGAAAGCCCAAGTCCCCATTAGTCAGCATCAGCAAGCAAACATGTCGGCATCCAGGGGATTATTGTCCCCTCCATTACCTGCTTATCTTCCACTACCCTCAGTATCCAGAAGAGAGTAAGTGCCCAGTAATTACTCTTTGAATGAACAGGAAGTCACCACAGAGCATCTAACATAGGATCCTTTATAGTAACTATTAGGTTACAAATGTGTTAAAGTTATTAAAATCTGGTTTGGGTCAGCAAGTTCAGTAAATGGGCCTCATTAAAGAATTTTGAGGGGAGCCCTTTCCATTGACCTTTTCTTCACATTTAGTGTCTTGAATTTGACAGTAGGTACCATGAGAGTTGGAAAAGGTCATGCCTCTTGCCCGAGCAGCTCAGTTTCCAGTTATCTACCCCAAGGAAGTAATAAGAGGTGTGAATAAAGATCTATGTGTGGATATATTCATCACTGCACTATTTAGAATATCCGTGGACATACCTATCCAGCCATAGGGTCAAGTAGAAGTTGGGACTTCTAGTGTAGATACACTGCGTGTATATCACTGACCATTAAATCTGATGTTTTTTAAAGTTATTTTTTATGGCATGGAAGACATTTCATGAAATAAGGATCAATTTACAAGGCAGGACACAATGTGATTGATATAATATACTCCCAAATCTACAGTAAAGATACATAAAGAGAAAATAAAAAGTTAATATTCCATAATATGAATAGGGGTATACACCTTAGTTAGGAATTTAGGTGTGATTTTTCTCTCATCTTTTCTTATATTTCCTAGTTATTATATTTTCCCAAGTAGTTTTTATAGCTTGAAAAATTGGAATTTATTTTATCTTAGAATTGTTAAATGTTTAACCAGGTTAGGAAGTTAAGCATAGGGAATACAAGACATATTCTAAATTCCAGCAGTTTCAGTTGTATTGATTAAAAACAGATTCTAGCATATCTGCTATCTCAGGACCCAAAGAGTTCCCCTATATTGTCTTCAAATCTCCTGGGTATTTACCTGAACATCTACCTATTTAAGATCTATACAACAACAGTAGCTAATAATTATAAGGTTTGCTCAGAAAAGGAAGGTGGTAAGGGGAGTTGGGGAAGAGTCAGACTCCAGCCATAGTTTGTTATTGAACTTACAGGCCTTCCTTGGGTCATTAAGAAAAATATTCAAGTTCCCTTCTAGTTCTATAGCTCATGAAATGAT
Source organism: Galemys pyrenaicus (assembly GCA_019455555.1). Classification (NCBI taxonomy): domain Eukaryota; kingdom Metazoa; phylum Chordata; class Mammalia; order Eulipotyphla; family Talpidae; genus Galemys; species Galemys pyrenaicus. Next base: position 793,182 of record JAGFMF010011895.1, read on the forward strand.
TGTCTTTCCCTGTCCTGTTCATACTGTCCTAGAGGACACAACTGAATAAATTGCATTTGCTACATGGTCAACCTTGATTGCTCCTGAATGAAAGACTAACTCTAAAGGACAGAGACCAATCACAGACACAATGGTCAGTAAGCAGCCACCTCATCCCCTGGCTTCTGGGTATAAACCAAAGGAAGTTCTATTCTACTCTTCTCTGCAAAGCATGGTTTTTAATGTAGAGTATTCCCTCTTATCACAAGTATGACTTCAAGCACAGAGACCCTCAACCTTTTCTGGAACACACTGCTTTTGAGAAGCTGTGGAAAATAATGATCTTTCTGGGAAAAAAAGATTGTTCTTTCATGTCAAATTTCTGCTGACCATTTCGTGGAGCTTAACATTCTTTAGTGGCCCATGGATGCTGTTTAAATCCCTGGTGAGGAAAACAGTGACCCCAGATAATTTTAAAGTATGTTTTTTTTCATGGACCAGAAATAATTCAGATAACCAAGGAAACATGCATAAGCCCTGTGACTTGGGAGGAAGAGAAGGCAGAGGTGTGCCCTAATAGTGCAGCCTAGGAGTAAACAAGCCTCAGGCTGCAGTGAGGAGGGTAGCATCCAATAAACTGCCCCTGCTCCTGAGACCACCTACAACTCACAAAGCTGCACCTGTCACCATGGCAACCCTATCCTTAACAAGAATAACAACAACCTCATATTGAGGGTTTACCAAGCCCCTTGTGTTATCTCACTTGATCCTTGCCACAGCTTTCTGTATACATTGTACTTTCATGGTGCTCAAGACCATCTTTCACAACTGAAGAAAATGAGTACCAGAGAGGTTAAAAGCTTCCCCAAGATGAGAGACCCAACAACATCAGAAGCAAATTTCACGAAAGCACTGCCTGGCTGTTTTGCCCAGCAAAGGTAACCAACACTAAATAAGTTTCCCTCCTGCTCAGGCTAGTCATTGGGTGAAGTTATCGATAGTTTCTTAGGAATCACTGGTACCAGTTACACTAGAATGACACAGAGTGGACTTGCAGAAATTTCACCAATGTCAGCTGCATGGCATAAAACCTTGACACCTGTGCTTGCAAAGGTCTGTTTGAAGAAGGAAGAGAGGAGAGAAATTGACTATGAGCTTCTGGGAAAATAGCAGCTTTGTTTTTTCCATTTGCAGCATCATAGTTTCCCTGGCTTCCCAAGGCTGTGATTGCCCAGCTACAGCCAAGGAACGCAAGGGTCCTAGACCATCAACAAGGCATTTACTGAAATCCTGAGGGTCAAAAAGCCACACTCCAGTGCACAGAAAACCTGGCCCTACATGTAAGAGGACTGGCTAATTCTCTTAACAAAACAGACTTCCTTAGTCCTCTGCTGATTTCACTCAACCCTGTAGAACTTTAGGAATGGAGTCTCAAGTTCAAGAGCCTCTTTGATGGGACAGGGCGTTAAGTCACAGTGCTATGAAGCTATCAGCAGTCACTGCAGCACGAGTTTGATCCCTGCCCAGGGAGCTGACCCACATGGCACAGCAAACCTCTCCTATCTCACCTGCTGCTCCCCTCAGCAGTGTACTTCAGTCAATCTGCCTGTACCCAGTTCTTGTAGACATAAATAAATAAATCTTTAAAAAATAAAATAAGTGTGTAATTTCGGAATCTTTGAATATTAAAAAAAAGAAAAAGAAGAGACAGCTCTAAATTTGACAATGAAAGCAAGTAATTAGCTAAAGTGACAAAATTAACTTTTCCACATCAGGTAAAATAGAAGCTAAAAATCAGAATAAAGTGAGTTATAGAAAAATGAGGATGACATTTTTCTCATTCCTAGATAACCATGAACATTTGTAGATGATACTTTTGGGGATATGTTTATGACTTTCATACAAAACAAACATAGAGTATTGTTCCTGCAGCTGCATTAAACTAATTATTCTGTCAAGTTACCAATTTGGAGATGCCCTAAAGAAATCCTGGAAATTAACTGAAACAAGTTTGAAGTAGGTGAAGGACGAATTAACTATCTAAAAGTGATATTCCCAATTCTCATCAGAGCCTTTCCCTACCCCCTTCTCACATTATTGGTTATTATAGTTTTGAGGAGAACATGGGAGAGATAGAAGAAAAAGGAAGAAGAGTTCCAAAATAAGTTTTCATCTAAATGGAAATGTGAGGTGTGGGAGGGCAGGGAGCAGTGGAAACAAATAATGTCAAACGAAAAGACAAATCATAGCTCCCAACGCCTCAAGACCTGACTCCAAAATGTATATTCTTAGACTTCTTGACAAAGAAATCTTCTAGGGCCATTTTTGTTTTTTTATTTTTGTGGGATTTTTTTTTGGGGGGTTATCATCTTCAGGATGGCCAATAGCTACAGAAACATGAACCCAATGAAATGAGAGGTTGGTTCCCCAGAGGTGGAGACTTACCTAAAGCTAACACTATCTGCATACCCTCATCATAACCTATGATCTTATGTTAGATCTTCATAAAACTAGCCATTATTTTTAAGCCTGTAATTGTGTGATAATTTCATTCACATCAATCTCCACAGTGAAGAGTAAGTCCCATGAGAGCAGTCTATGACAGTGTTAGTTACCAACGTGCCCCCAGAAACTAACAAGATACCAGTCACCTGAATATGTTCCATGTTTCTTCATTGAAGAAGAGATAAAGGAAATCATATAAAATGTTCAGTGAAAACCAGAGAAGGCAGAAAAACAGGTGGGGAAAGAAACACATAGAAAATGTATTAAATATAAAAGTTAAGAATACAATAGTTATTAAACCAACTCTATCAATAATCACTTAAAATGTGAATGTTCTAAATCCAGCAATTAAAAGGCAGAGATTGCCAAAGCAGCTTAAAAAATAAGACCCAACTATATGTTGTCTATAAAAAATCAAACAAACACTTTAAATATAAAAATAAGTTTAATACTTCATTCCAGTCTCCCTTGTCTCCTCAATCTACTATTCTACACACACACACACACACACACACACACACACACACACCTGGTAAACCAGAACCAAGAATGAAATACTTCCTAGTCTCAATATATTAGGTCCTGTGCAATTATTAATCAAGACTTTCACACAAAGAGATTGAAATCTCAAATGAATCTCATTCCTTCTCTAAGTATTTTTTCAAATATGGAAAAAGGGGAAGGGAGAGGAGAAGAGCAGAAAAGATGAGGGAGAGAGAAGAGGAGTTTTACCCTTACTACACAGCCAGGATTTAACATGCAGCTGAAGATTACAGTTTCTTAGGACTACGATGAGAGAAAATATGCAAATGTAATCCGCATGTTAGCTTTGATATTTGTCCCCCAAGGACCTGTCCGGTTAGCATTTCACACTTAGAAAATGACAACCTCTCTTGCTATGTTGCTTGAAGATAAATAAAGTTTTGCTTATCTAAATTAAAATAATGTTCCCATCTATTGAGACCCACATTCTCTCCCCATATCTATTACTCGTGATAATTTGCACTTTTCTTTTCTGAAAAAGAAACTGAGATTCAACTTTCTAAACTAAATCATCCACTAATTGAAGTAAATTTAAACAACACATACAGAAAATATCATGGGAAACATGTAAATATTTTAATTAAAACAACAAATACTATATGAATAATAATTTGTCAATTTCCTGTCAAACTAGCTAAGTCTTGGTCTTTTGTGGCTGTATTCCAATATACAAAGCAAATTTAAAAATTCTGCATGAGAATTAACTCTTTAAAGTCATAAGCACGATTCACAAACCTTATTTCTCCATCTGTGTTTTCTCTGTAGTTCTTTTTTTTTTTTCCATTTTTTTTTCTTTTTTTTTTTTTATTAGTTATATTTGACATCATT
>JAGFMF010011895.1:829943-850619 GCA_019455555.1 Galemys pyrenaicus
ATAAGAACAATAATAATAATAACAATAACAGCAATAAAGACACAGAAACCAAAAATGAGGAGACAAGGACAGACTGGGGACACCTAGTGGGGAGGGGAGAGGAAGGGTTGAGGGAAGATGGGAGCACAAGGGACTGAGGTGATGGTGCACTGGTGAGATGGTGATGGGGAATCCATGGGGATTACAATTAATGGCAAGTATACGTAAATTTTAAAATATTTTAATTAAAAAAATGAAGAAAAAAAAGAATATTTGGAGCAAAATAAGGGTTCATTTCATCTACTCTTTTTAACATGGCTACTAGAAAATTTAAGATTACATATAGATCATACTTATCACATATTTCTATAGAAGTAGAATATTATAGAATAATTTCAGGCTTGTAAAACACGATAAGAATAGATGTTTTACCAAATAGTGTTAGTGATTTGTGCCAACTGAGTTGATTTTTTTTCCCCCTTAAGTACTTGTATTCAATGCATAGAGCTGAATCTCTTGAAAATAAGGGGAAATTGGAAAAATACCACTATAGGCTATCCTGCAATTTTCTGTTTGTTTAATGTCTCAGCAAAATGAAAATAAAATCTTCTGTTTGGGTTAAGTTTATATATGTTGAGAAAAAGTCTCACACTTCTCTCCACAAACCTTTCCTTGCCATCGACTATATATTTAAGTTATTCCAAGAGAAAGAAGTTCCTTCTGTTTTAACAGTCTTGCAAAATCGTTTTCAAGTCATTAGATAGCAGATATTCGCTTAATCCCTCCATAACTGACAGCCTCACCCACCTAATCAATTCTCCTTATAAATAATACTTGGGATATATGTGGCATCTGGGATGATGTGAGAAATATTTGACCCTAAATATGGTTAGACGCACACTCTTCAAGATCTTTATACAAAACTACTCAAAAGTCACTTAAAGTGGGCAATGTTGCCATCCTAATTTCTGAATTATATTTAAATGAAACCAGCAGCAACCTATGATAAACACACCAGATCTAGCCACAATCACCGACCTCACTCAGCAAAGAGAAGATTCAGATTTCCCAGGTCTGCTGCCTTAGCAATGTCCTGGTTTGTTATTTGGTTTTTTTTTTTAGTCCCAGGAATGTGCCCAGATATCACTGAAAGATTAACTATCTCTGTGATGAGTGGGCAATTTAGGGATTATGGAACTCTTTCTAAATCTTGGCCTGAAGTTTAGCCTTAAAACTATGCCAAAGGTTGGGGCCTCCCTGGTGGTACAAGAGGTTAAATCTCAGCACTATGAAGCTATCCACAGCCACTGCAAGAGTTCAACCCCTGGTCAGGGAGGTGACCCACATGGCACAGCAGACCTCTCCTGTCTCTCCTGCTGCTCCCCTCAGCAGTGTCTTTCAGTCAATCTGCCTGTTGTGCCCTCCACTCTGTCTCTGGTTAATCCTTTCACACTCCCCTTTCCCCACCCACACACCTCTGGCCTGCCAGGTCCTTTATGCATAAAAAAAAAATCTTTAAAAAAAAAAATCCAACTATGTCAAAGATGGGTGCTACACGCTAAAGGCCCACAGAGAATGGTTAAAAGATTGTACCTATGAGACGTAGGGAGCTGAAAAAGTGTCTACATGTCCTCAGAATCTCTTCCAGGCCTGTATCACTCAGCCAAACGTGGGTGAGTTTAGCCAAGCAAATTGCAGCTACCGTCTTTGAGATTATAGAATAACTGCTAGGAAAAAGAAACTCACACAAAGATTTCAGTTACAGGGCAGAACAAATGTGGACTCTTGCTGTGTAACTACACAGAGAAAAATTTGGAGTGGTACCCAAGACCCTTATCATTCTCCCTGTGGACAGAAATGATGGTTTTGGGGAGCAGAGGCCGCAATCCTACCATATAAACTGTAGATCTGGACTATGATATTTGGAGAGCACGTGAGTGGGACAGGATATTCACTGGAGATATTTACTAGTATGATTTTCCGTCTGACCTTATTATTCTGGCATGGCTGCCAGCACCTTATAATCCCAGCATTGTATTCACAAGCAATTTCTCCACTCATTAGCAGAAGCTGAGTCCAATTTTGCTCTTGTAGGGGCTTGTGAATCAGTGTGGACCAACAGTGTTTCCAGGAGCTAGCTGCAAAGAAACAAGGGCGCTACTCATTGGGGGGAAGGCATCTGTATCGGTGAGGATTGACTGCCAGTAACAGTGTCTGGAAATAACAGTGATTAAATAATTTGTTTCCTCTTCATGTGAAAGAAAACCAGAACAAGGCAATCCAGGATTGCTTAGCATCAGCCATGCTGTCAAGCCCCATCTATCTTTATTTTCCATCATCTTTAATACGTAGTTTCCATCTTTCAGGTTGTCTCGTGGCCTAAGATGGTTGTTGGAAAGGTTGTTGGATTGTCACATCCATATCCAGGTATTGAAAACATGAAAAGTGGGAGAACACAAGGGGTGCATGCCAGCTAATGTTCCCTTTTCCTGGAAGTCACACCCAACAATGTCTCCTTAATCTAACTGCTAACTTCTAGCGATAAGGGAGACTGAGTACACTGTCACTCAAATAAAATCCAGTTGCTCTGAACAAGAGTAAATTATCTGGTTCCCAGGTAGCTTCAGAAGCAAACACAAACACCTCTAGAAAGTTTGGTGTAAGTAGGAATGTTTATTTCAGTCTTGATAACCAAATTGATAAGTATCCTAACACTGGGATCTAGTATTCTTTCAAAACACCTGCCTTCTGTTAGATCCAGGAATTGTTTCTGAAAGTTATTTTCAGCTTTATAAAACTCCTGATATGAGGAACAATGCTCCTGTACCACATCACTGCCAACATCATGTGGTCTGGATACAGAAAATAATTAAACTCCAACTTTGGGGTCTGATTCAACTGTCTTACTCTGTTGAACATAGAGTGACTAAGGAGAAATAACCAGGGTACAACACAGGTTGCCACACACAAAAATAAAAAGTGACATGGATAATTGAAAGATACAAGTAGATGATATAATCTGGATTGTCTAAACCTTGGTCTTTCACAATTGCCTGGATGTGCTGAAAGTGGTTGTTTGTTCATAGGATGCCAAAGTGTGAAGAGTTGTCAAATACAAAAAGGTAATTAGTGAAAACCCCTATAGATGCTGATAATGAAGATAATGATTATGATGATAATAAGTAGCATGATAAGTACTTGAACTTCATTCTGTGTAGTCCCATGAGTGGATCCCTTTCATTTCTATTAATCCCTTGAATTGCTACTTTACTTCACAATTTATAAGCAATTCTATGATCTCACCTGTGCTTCAAAATTCAGAAGAATCAATAGAAGGTACAGCTACTTTCAGTGATTAAAAATTGATGGGAAAGGAGCTTAAAAATGTCAAGTGACTTACTCAAGTTGTCACCATGAAGAGGCAGAAAGCCGACCCCCCTGGCCACTGGGCTGGGGCTCTCAATTATATTTTTTAGCAGAACATTTATAAGCTGTAGACGGCTTCTTTATAGAACCCCGATGTTATCTCTTGAAGGTTTTAAGGTCTTTAAAGGCAAGAAGCATGCTGTATTCATCACAAACTTTGTACACACTAGGCTAGACACTCAATTAATATTTATTAAAGATAATGAAGTGCTATCATGCAGTGAGCTCAGCAGCATCAACTGTTAGCATAAGAAGGGTCTGAAAGAATGGGATGATCCTGACCTTTTCTATCAAGAAAACAAGGACACTTACCCAACCTTTGCTTTTGGATCTTGGGTGGTATGTGGTGGTGATTGTGTGTCAGCATGTTAGAGTTGCCTCATCTGTACCACGAGAAAGTAAACAGAAAACCTCTGTAATGCCTTTTATTATTAAAACTCCATGATTCTGTTATTTGAAAGTTTCTGAGAAAAGAACCAGGTAATGCTACAGAGATAAGGTATTACAGGTCAAATTTCCTTCTGTTCTCATTGAAGAGCTTTAAGTCACATTTAGAACATCTGTTCTTTCTCATTTCAATAATTTACACTCCATTTTCTAAGTGGAAGTACGATCACTAAAAATAGAGACAACTACCCTAATAAGAAGCTCCATATAAAAATATATTCTACACATCTTTAGGTCACTTTCTTGGGGCCTGACTTCCACACATTCTGTTCCTAAGTCTATGAAAATGCAACAAAAATTTGGAAGCTAAGATCTTCTAAATCCAGCCTCTTGTAAGTTCTTACCCCGGATCTGAGCAAACTAATTTCTATAGGTTAAACCCATACTTTCTATTTCTCCACAAGTGGGAAGGAATCAAAACTCAAGAATTCCCATGGCCCCAATGTTAAAAAGAGAGTTACATCCTTAAAATATTCTGAACTCAGGTTCCTAATCTCAATTCTAAGTAAAAACCCACTGTAGGGTCTGAGAAAAGGCTCAGGCTTTCCCGCCCTCCCGCCATTGGTGTAATGATGGACACCTGCAGTGCTGCACGCATGCCTAGGTGGGCATGCGCAGGTGGGCATGTAAGGGCGGCATCATGAGGACACCAGTAGCAGCACGAGCAGAGCAGAGCAAGAGCAGCAGCAGCAGCAGTGGGAGAAGCAGAGAGGGTGAGATGTGCTGGGAGCTGGGGGCCTGCCAGCCTCCCGCCCCCGCCCCCACACCCATGCCTGCCATGTGCCTGGCCACCTCTGTAAATTAAAGCATAAAAGCCACCAAGGGTTCCAAGACTCCTTCCTTTACCCCCATCTTCTAGAACCATCCAGAACCTGCTCTGTGCCTCCTTCCTGGCACTACATCCACTACTTGAATCACCCACCACTTACAATGTGAAAAATTCTTGGCTTAACTCTTACCTACTTCAATAGTCAACCCAACCCACCACAAGCTTCATAAAGCATTTATCTTTTGCTTCAATTTCTGACTGGTGAACGACAGCCAACAAGAATCCCCTTTTTTTCTGGGGCAGGTGGGGAGAGACTAGGAGAAATCAGGATAATGAGTTCTTCCACCCTTCATATAATACCTCAAATCACCAATTCTCAAGATTCCTTTTGACTCTCCAGTTTGAGAGAATTGGAGATGGTGGTGGCAATGATGATGACATTGATGACAGCGACGATAAAAACATTTTTTGAACATTGACTACAATGTCCTGAGTGCTATAGGTACATTTATAGTTTTACTAATCCCACTGGTTTTCTCGTTCACAGATGAGGAAACAGATTTAGAGAGAGTAACTCTTCCATTGCTCCACAGCTGAAAAAGTTCAAACCCTATATGCATGATTCTGGATCCTATGCACTCTCAACTATCCTGCTTATTCTGGAGATGGAAACAATGACTCAGAGTCTTCTCTAGAGCCAGGAGAGAGTGTAAAGAAGACCCTCAGCCTTGAGAGCTGCAGAAAGAGGATCACATCAGAAGCCACTGGGAAATAAAAGACAAACAGGACAGTGCTGTTTAGACAGTTAATCTTAAACTAGATTAAGCCCTAAAATATCTATTAAATTGGAGGCATTGCTCTCTAAATTTTTACAACCAGATTTAAAAGTGCTATAATTTGGGGAATTTCCATAATTTGGAGATACTAAAATAGTAACAATAACAACTAGAAGCATCCATTTACTTCCTTTTTTTTTACCACCTGTGGACCTCATGGGGTAAGGGGCAGATGGTAAATTTGGGGGCAAGCTGGTCTATTTTGAATGCTTATTTATAAGGCTACATTCATGCCATCCACCAAACACCATCTGCTGGGCTATTTCTTCCATGAAACTAGAGCATTTTGTTCCATAGCAAATAAAAGTGCGACCAGAATTCTATCAGCGTGCTGTGTTTGGGAGAGCACCAACACTTTTCAAAACCAGCTTTAATCCTTCTCCAAGTCCAATGCAAAGAAGGCTCCCCTAAGAACAGTAACCCAGTCAACACATTCATTCATTCATTTGCAAACTCACTTTGAAAGAAAGCTGGCCCGAGTGGGCCAGCCAAATGTGGAAAGTTAATTTTACAATGTGAACTGTTTTCACCCCAGGCCAAGAGACAAGTATAGGCACCATATGACCAGGGTGTGATTTAGGAGTCTCTTGGGACTCAAGTACGAGGGTATTTCAGCAAGGAACCCCCACCTTTTCTCCCGCCCCCTCCCCCCATCCCCTAAAGCTCCCAAAGAATGTCTTTCATGTTTTCTGCATTCACCTCACAACGTGCTCCTGGTGCCTGTCCTTGAATTCTGGGCTCATTGCTCCTGAATCAAGGGAAGTCAAGTTGAATCTTTCAAAATGGGGGCCAGCAGCGAGGAAGAATATCAGCAACAGGGCAGGAAAATCCAACCTCATCTACTTTTTTAAAAACTCCAAGTCCTGATTATTATTCTTAATAGGCGGAAACCACTGCCATTTCAAAGGAAATGCTTTAGATTAGGAATCAGATTTCTATTTTATATCCAGTGCTGTCACTGACTAGCTGTGTGGCATTGGATCAACTCATTAATCTCTCTGTAAAATGAAGTAGCACCCTGTGAAATACCTCACAAGAGGAGCAGACCAGAGTCCATATTAGTGTAAGCTAAGAAGCGAAACCTCCAGAGTGAAAGAGGTGACTGAAGAGTGGGTAAGGACGGGTGACCCAGGACCAGGACACCTTAACAGAAATTCTACAGCAAGTATCATGCATGACCTACAGAAGCAGCCCCAGGAAAGCACAGCCACATTGCCTAGCTGTGTATCTACTCTGGTAGCATGGAAAACTTGAGGAAAGGGGTGTGTGCAACAGATTAGAGCATGGTCTTTGAAGTCATTCCAGACCAGGATGCTGTCCTTTTCTTCCACCACGACCTTGGCCTGTTATTTCCAACTTTACCTTTATTTTCGGCATCTGTCAAATGGGATGATATTACCCCTGGTACTATGCTCATGAAGCTTCACAAATACCAAGCCTCAAATTTTCTGAAATTTCACCAGCTGGCTGACATCACATTGGTAGTTTGAAATAGTCTATTTCAAACAGAGGCTGAAAGAGTGGGGGGGGTATGTGTGCCAGGAAGGGGCACAGAGAAAGTTCTTGATGATTCCAGCAGACGGGGTAAAGAAAGGAGTCTTGGAGCCCTCGGTGGCTTTTTTTTTCATTGCATCATCATCTCAGACCAGGTACATGGCAGGCAGGGTGCCTGCCAGCCTCCTAGCCCCCAGTGCATCTCACTCTCTTGGCTGCTTTGCTGCTTCTTCCTCTCGTTCTCTGCTGCTCTCATTCTGCTAGCGTCCTGTTCCAATAGCGTTCTCCTTATGACGTCACCCTTATACACCTATGTCTAAGCCCAGATGCACCCACTTGCGCATGCCCACTGAGGCATGTGAGCAGAACCACAGGTGTCCATCATTATACCAATGGCAGAAGGGCAGAAAAGCCTAACTTTTCTCTGACCCTACAGGGTACTGACCACAGAAACCAGCAAATCCTACAAAACTGGGTTCTCCCCCAACCCATCCCAGTCCCAATGCTAGTTGTGAACCCTGTGTCAACATACCACTGTCACAGCTCAGCACCACTGAAGAGCTAACAGGAGGTAGCCAGACATGTCAGCACAATATTTGGTGCAAGACAAGACACAGGAGTCACTGTTATCAGTGACTGGGGATACCCGCTCTCCTACTTTCTGCTGAAGACCCATAAAGGGGACTCCTTCAGTAAAAGAAGCTCTTCTTCCTCTTCCAAATTGTTGTGTTTCTCATTCAAAAGATTTAAATTGAATACCCACTGTAGGTCTGATCTGACACCAGGCAGTGGATACAAACATGATTAAAATAATCTTGGCCTTGGTCTTCAGATATTCTCACAGGCTCTTTGGCGGACAGGATATAACTGTGTGTATGGTGTTGGGAGGGTGCAAGGGAACACGGATTACCAACCATGTGGAAATAAGAAGTCCAACCCATTCTCAGCATCACAAACTCTCCCACCACCTGGGAGCCCAAGGCCCTTGAAGCCTTCAGGGTAACTTAAGCTACAAAGTACAACCACCATCTCTAAGATGACATAATTATTAGGACGACAGGGCACTCAATTAGCTTTCCACTCTCCCTGCCCTAATGGCATTACCTACGATTGGCAACACACTTCCCCACCGGCTACATGGTTGCATGTATGCCGCCTGGAAACCAGAAATGTGTAACATCAAGTCTGGCCCCTTGCCAAATTTCTACAGGGCATTAGTAACAAACTGGTGAAGCTCATTAAAAAAAGAGAGAGAAACCTATAACCATTAAAAGTCCATTAAGCAGCCTGTCATTTTGTAGAGCTAAATAGCCCACAGTAATCAAAAGCATATGAACCCCAGCTGGGATACCCAGTGAATTGTTTCGATTTAGGGGAGAATTCATCAAGAAAGATTGTTCTTGGGATTGGGTTGATTTTTCTCCTTCAGTTCCTGGCCCCACGTTCCATTATAATTAAAGTGATTGATGCACCTCCCAGACAGAGGTGAGCAGTGACCACCAGAGCCAAAACATCTGCTCCTTCCAAGCAAACAGCTAATATGGAACTTTCATCAAAAGGCACGTAACCTGAGGTTACCCCTCCACTGTCAATTAGGTATGGCACAATCCACTCTTTGCTTTCCGGCTGGGTTACCTCTGGGTTATCTGTGAAATTTCTCTTTCCAACCATAGGATTTTATCCACAGCCAGGATGTGATCAAGAAAGAACTAAGTCTGAAGCCAAGAAGGGCCCATCCCTAAAATGGGAAATGGAAGATCAATCCATCAATTAATAAAAAAAATATGTTTCTGTCCATGGAGGGGCACTTATTAATTTCACAAATGTGGGTTCAGCGTTTACCCCAAGCCTTCCACCTTCCTTCCTCACTCCCCCAACCCACATGGTGTACCCCTGTCACTCAGTAGCTCATTAGCACCTCCACAGGTGAATGGCCACACGCTGAGAAAAGAGGCAAACCTCAAAGGAGCAGTTATAGTGGCACATTAGCGGTTCTGGCCCTGCCTGTAAGAACAGTGAGAGAGAAGAGAAAATTAATGACCCGCACAGGTTTTGGTGGTAAATGTAGAAGTTGGTTCTCCAAGCTTATCTGCTCTGCCATGACATCCTAGACGAATGCCATATAGATATAAAATGGAAGAACTAAGATGTCCAGACTCAATAATTAAGTCTCCTGAGAGCAGTCATGTGTTCCCTTCATACAGTTTTATTGTCTTTGCTTCGTTTTTAACTTTTTCTCCAAAAAGCCAGAAGTCTGACTTCAGAAAAAAAAAGTTACATTCATTGTAATCAACACTTCTCCACACTCACCCACCACCATCTACCCAAGTTCCTCCCGTAATTGTGGCGTACTGCTTGACGCCATGAGCCTTCAAGTGCTGACTTTCTGCCCATGTTGTCTTTCATCAGTAACTGTGCAATTCTCAAGGGCAGTGGTAAGACCTGCTCTCCCCCATGTCCCCTGTAGTAGCTCTTTAGTAGGTCCCTTGCAACTCAGAGTCCCTCACTAAACACTGATAGAGCGACCTTCCAGTGTTGCCAAGCTCTCAGCATTACAGTCTCTCGGAAATGCCTTCCAGTTCACCAAGCACTTAATGAGTTCCCAGGCTGTCCACACAAGGTCATTTGCCTTGGGAATAAAAACAGATCGATGGCCTCTTTATGTACTGAATCCACTGAAACATACATTACAGATTGTAAATACATATGTGGTGTGTGCACGAATGTAAATGCTCCTGCACCTGACAGACCAGATTCTGCCGAATCTTCAGTATTTGGCTGTCCTCCCACTTCTATTAAAAAACCGTCACAGAACACCCAGTCCAGTCCAGTAACCTCTCCCTTTGAATCCTTAAGCATACAGACTAGCAATCTCCATCAACTCTCAAAATTGCTTTAAATTGATTAGTAAAATCAATTATTAACTCCTTGGGTATATAAGAGGAATCCCCTGCCTACCAGGACAACTTTTTGAAGGCAACTATTATAGCTTATCCTATTTCTCACCAACCTAACAGAGGGCCTCAGACACAGCAAATGGCATAGAAATATGAGCAAGAGGAGAATCAGTGAATGACTTTGGGCATGGATGGGCAGGTAGGGTTGAATCAAATGGGGTGAAAATGAAGGTAAGAGGGATGACGCTTAGATGGGAAGTGAGGCACACTCAGCCCAGGTCAGTGAGAGCACGCCCTTCCATCACTCTGTTCCAGAGACCACCTTGAGCTTGGGAACCTGGGGGGATGTGGTCTATTGCTGGACAGAGGGAGTCTCTGACCCTTGTGTTCTTTCTTCCTTGGATGTCTAATAGTGAAGGAAAAATAAACATATAAAAGGTCATAAATCCTCTTGCAAAAATAAAGGCCCCTTTTTAATGCCCAATAGCTAATGACTTAAGTTAAATTCCAGACTTTTGCAAAAAAAAAAAAAAAAAGTAAGACCCCTTCTCCCCTTCTACCTCTTTCCTACCTTGACCTCCACCCCTTTCCAAGTCAGCAAACTTGTTAGGTTTCTCTTTGCTGCTGAACTTCTTTAAGTGTTTACAGTACCATATTAAAAATCATACACTTTTAAATCAATTTGAAAACTGTCCTGGGAACCAGGATGCAGTTCTTCCTCCCAAAAGTATTTTCTCACAAATTCACATCTGTTTGGACTGAAAGATGCTTTTCCATGCAACAGCTCATTTTGTTGAGACTGTCACATTGTGTCCTATGTCAGTCAGGAGGATCTGTCTCAAAAGAGATGAAGACTCTACCTTTTTCTTTCCCTGTCACCAGAAAGAAGGGTGCTCATCAGCATTCTCTCCGCTGTCCAAAGTCCAAATACCTTCTCTCTGCAGGTGGGCTGGCTGCCTAGGAGTGTCACCAAAGCACAGGACCATGAAGGGCCCTCCTCTTGGTCTCAACTATGTTATTTGCCAACTAAGTGACATTAGGTCCTCTATCATTTTTATAATCTTTACAATGTACAAGTAATAGTCCACCACCTCCTTCCTACTCTGCATTCTACCATCTTCCCTATCAGCTTTGTTATTCTCACCCTCAAGTTAACCTGCTTCTACTTCCATATCTGTACTGAGGACATGTTATGCCACCTCTTTTGCAGTGTCAGCCCCTGTCTGTATTCTGGAGACTTTATTTACGGCCTTCTTCATGCTTGTCTCTGCCTCTTCCTCACATCTCATTCATTGTCTCCCTTTCATTACTTTCATCCCCTCTGATCATCCATATGTTCAGATTTCTTCTAGTCTAAAAATCAAACAAGCCACCCTATTTGTCCATATTGCCCTAACAGTCTCTCGAACATATCAAATTTTCCACTTAATATACTCCACAGATGTCTCCAGCCAGTCCTTATCATTTGGACATCCTTACAACCTGGCACTGCTTCTCAGCACTCTAGACTTTCAAGATTTACTAGTGGTTGATTCATCGGCAACACTTGTCTTCCCCAACCACACTATCATAGATCCAATGCCCTAGAAACAAACCCTGCCTTGAGGACTCAGAGGCAAGTGGTTTATTAAGATAAAATTCCTGAAAAAAAAAAAAGTAAAGGAATAAGGATGGGGAAGAAGTCAAACAAAGTTCTAGAATGCAAGTTGTATCTCAGTGTTATCCCCACCAAAGACAAGGGAGCTGAGCCTTCATCCTCCCCAACTGTTAGTTAGGGATTCAAGTCTCAGAATGGAAGGGAGGAGAAGATGAACTCTGGACATTTGTTCCTTTCTAAGTGTTAAAATGGTAGAACCACAAGATGGAAGAGCCTATGTCAGCATATGGAGGATGCCTGGCTATCATTCAGGAGAGAAGCCTCAGCCACATCAAATTTTGTGTGTGCTAGAAGCAATTATGAAAAGATTCTGGAAATAGTTTCTCTTTTTTGTTTTGTTTTTTTTTTTTTTTTAATCTTTACTGCTACATGATCTGACCTGGCCCAACCAATATTTTTTTTTCTGTTACCTTCATATTAATTTTCAAATCTTTAAGAACTGATCCACATTTATTTTCATGTTCTTCCTTCCTTTATTTCCCTAACAATATCTCTGTGCTTATATACACTGAAATTTGTGCTTCATAATTTTTTAACACATGTCTGCCTGCATCACCATGCATACCACCCCCCCCCAAAAAAAAAAAACAACACACAGTTCCACACTACATTCAGCCTGTCTGTTTCCTACCTTCCCTTCTATGTCTACAATAAGGGTTGACAAACTATACCTACAGGCTAAGTCTGGCCCACCACCTGTTCTGGTAAATAAAAGTTTTATTGATCATGTCACAACCACACAGTTAACAGTTGCAACTGAGACCATCTGGGGCACATAGTCTAAAATCTTTACTATCTGACCCCTTATATAAAAAGTTTGCTGGCCTGTATTTAGAATATTATTCCTACACCACTGCCATAAACTTCCAGCTTTACCACAGACCTCTGCCCAGAAGTGATTATTTCCTCGCCTGCAACCCACAATGCCCAGTGGTTCCTCTCTAGGATGTTCCTGATCCAACACATGACCAAGAATGTCAGGGCACAATTCTTGTGTCCTTTTGGACTCAGCCTACTTTATATTGCCTTAAAATGGCCAGTATTCCATAAATGTTAGTTGAGGAGACAGATTGAACTTTTGAGGCTACCAATATGCTTATGAGAAGAAAAGAGTAAAAGAGATGAAGGAATTCTAAGAATACACTGTTAGAATTAGAACACAGGGATTTTTTTTTGTTGAAATTCAGCAAAACTTCTGATAGAAATTAAAAAGTTGATATTCATATGGCTATTGCTAACAATCAAATGATACCAAATTTTAAAAAATACATGTTCATTTTTAACTTTAATAGTTTTGCTTTTCAATATAATTTGAACACTCATATGTAAATGGACCTTTAAAAAATGTACTAAATTGTCAAACCTCACTCATAATTTTAAACAGCTTTTTTTAAAATTTATGTTCCAGTGGAAATCTTTTTTTCTTTTTAAATATTTTTTTTTATTTATGCATACAAGAGCAGGAGTACAGACCAGAGGCGCAGAGGTGAGAGGATTCACCAGAGACAGAGTGGGGAGCAGAACAGGCAGATGGACTGAAATACACTGCTGAGGGGAGCAGCGGGTGAGGCAGGAGAGGTCTGCTGTGCCATGTGGGTCCCCTCCCTGGCCTGGGATCAAATTTGCGTTGCTGTGCAGTGGATGCTTCACAGTGCAGCGCTCAACCTTCTGTGCCACCAGGGAGGTCCTCCAGTGGAAGTCTAAAAATCACCATATAAACACAAACCATTGAAGATGCGCTAATACTTATCCTTCTCAAGCTCTTCCAAAAAATTGAGAAAGAGGAATACTTCCGAACACATTTTATAAGGACAACATTACCTTAATACAAACCCAGACAAAGACAAAACACACACACATACAGAAAGAAAGAAAACTACACACAAATTTCCTTAATGAATAAAGATGAAAAAAATCTTCAATAAAATTTTAGCAAACTGAACCCAACAATGCAATAGAAGGATTATACACTATGATCAAGGGGGATTTATCCCAGGGACACAGCATGGTTCAACATCTGAAACTCAATCAATGTAATTTACCATATCAATAAAAGGAAAGATTAAAAAATCATGATTAGGGGCCTCCCTGATGGTGGGTTAAGCAATGGACTATGAAGCAAATCGCAACCACTGCAGCACGAGTTTGATCCCTGCTGCCGGCCAGGAAGGGGACCCACATGGTGCAACAGACCTCTCCTGCTGTGCCCGCTGCTCCCCTCAGCAGTGTACTTCAGTTGATCTGCCTGTTCTGCTCCCCGCTCTCTGTGGTGAATCCTCTCACTCATCCCCCACACCTCTGGCCTGTACCCCAGTGCTTGTATGCATAAATAAATAAATCTTTTTTTAAAAAATCATGACTAGATCAATAGATGCCAAGACAACATCTATCTTAATATGACAAAAACCCTCAAAAAACTGGGGATACCTCATCATAATAAAAGTCATATATGACAAGTCCACAGTTAACATCATTCTCAATGGTGAAAAACTGAGAGCTTTTCCACTAAGATTTTGTACAAGACAAGGATGTTCACCTTCATCACTACTCCTGAATACAGTATTAGAAGTCCTAGTTTGAATAATTAGGAAAAAGAAGGATATAAAAGGAATCCATGAGGGAAAGAAGAAGTGAAGCTATTATTACTTGCAGACAACATGATAATAAACATAAAGAACCCTAAAGACTCTACTAAAAAACTAATTGAAAAAAATAAAGCAGTTCAGCAAAGTGGCAGGTTACAAAATCAATATAAAAATGTAGTTATCTGTCTATATGCAAACAATGAGAAAGAAGAGAAAAAAATCAAGAAAACAATCCTATCTACAATTACTTCAAAAAAGAGTTAACTACCTACAAGTAAACTTAACAAAGGAAGTGAAGGATATATACAAAGTAAACTATAACACATTAGAATAAATTGAACACACAAAGAAATGAAAAGATAGTCCCTGCTCATAGATTAGAAGAATTAACATTGTCAAAATGGCCATCCTACCCAAAGCAACATACAGGTTCAATGCAAACCATACCACAGTCTCAATGCGTTCTTCAAAGAAATAAAAGAAATATTACTGAAAATTCATCTGGAGCCACAAAAACCCTGAATAGCCAAAGTAAACCTCAGGAATAAAAGAAGAGCAGTATCACAGCTGTGGACTTCAACCTATATTATAAAGATATAATAATCAAAAGAGTAATGAACCAACTAGACACACAGGCCAAAAGAATGGAATTGAGAGCTCAGAAATAAACCCATACCTATATAGACAGTTAATCTATAACAAGGAGCCAAGACTACACACTGAAGAAAGGAAACTCTCTTCAATAAAAAGTGTTGGGAAAACTGGACAGTCCCATGCAAAAGAATGAATTAAACCACTATCTCACACCATATACAAAAATTAATCAAAATGGACTTGAATATAAGACCTGAACCCATATATTACACAGAAGAAAACATAGGTAATAGACTCTACAACACTGACTTCAGAGGTGTCTTTGGGACTGGACTCCAACAATAAGGGGAAAAATAGCAAAAATAAATAAATGGGGTTGCATCAAAGTAAAAGCTTCTGCATAGCAAAAGAAAATAGCATTACAATGAAAAGCCATCCCATTGAATAGGAGAAAATTTAAACACAAGTAGTTTGAGAAGCACTGCATTAGCAAGAACATTGTATAATCTGATGTCCTCTCTACATATGCAAGATAGTAAAGACAGATTTCAGCAGGCAAAACTTGCATATTTTGTTATCTAACTTCCCTTTTGTCTGTAGGAAGCTACTGCAGTGGAAACAGCAGCAATAGGACCAAAAAGTCTAAGTCTCCTCTCCCACTCCTCAGCATTTCTATAGGTATGTTGAGAGAGGAAAGCATATACTTTTTACTAGCAAATAATATGGCCAAAGCAAGGAAAGCAAAACAAAAGAGACTGTAAGAAAGGGGTCTCTCAGGAGAGCCAGCCCCATTACAAGCCCATTGGATCAAGGGTGGCTCAATCACACACTCTTCGGGAGAAATGTCTGTTCTTTTCTACCAAAGCCGATCACCTTTGTTATGTTCTCACAGAGGATGTAACATTGCCTCAGATCCTGTGATATTTTCAACCTATTTGCATTCCTCCTCCAGAATAGGAGATTTCATGTTCCAAGAATAGATATTTCTTTAGGACTATTCACTTAATTCATTTGGGACCAAACTATGCCAGGAAACCTTCATCCTTCAGGAAAAAAAAAAAAAGAAAGAAAGAAAGAAAAAAGAAAAAAATTTTGTCCACCCATGGACTACATCCTAGAAAAGAGAAGCCATTAGCAGAGAAGTAGTTAACTGATTAAGGAGAGTTGTAAGGAGAGTCGCTGATCAGAGGGAAAATGAAAAGCCAACCAGAAATTTGCATATGTCCCCAACCCAAGCAGGAGAGGGATGAGAATAGATCCTTTAAACCAGAAAGCAGAAGTTGACACTTGTTAATGGCCAGTTTGTTGGCTCACAAGCTGTTAACACTCAGATAAACTGGTCGTTAAATGTGGTCATTACTTATTTCAATGCAAAATTTATTAGAGCCCCTGTTGGAAGATTTAATGGAAGGGCAGCCCTCACCCTGCACACCTGGTATACCCCAAGGAGGCTTGGCAGGCTTCTGGCAGCTAAGTCTAGATAGGGGAAGAAAAATAAGTAATAATAATAATAATGGCCATTCTGTCACATCAATTACCGATTTCCTTCAGCAATCAGAATGTTAGATGAGTTCTGATTCACAGCTTGATACCTAATAAGGAACACTTGAGTCTTCATTACTTTGTAGGACCATTATGGTTAAGTGGGTCTGATCTGCGTTCTTTACCAGCCCGCTGCAGGACTCATTATTATTAGATAGACTTTCGATTAAGCGCAGAACAGTTTTTCATTTTTTCAGCCTTTTGCAGATCATAAAAAGAAATCAGAGGAGCGAAGGCTGGGGATTCAAAGCAACACAAGCTTAGGGAACTGGAGCCGCTAGTGAGCAGAGGAAAGGGAGTACTAACAGTACTAACGAGCAGCATTATTTTGCCACAGGCTCCCCCAGTATGGTCACCAGCAAAAGGGTGACCCCTGAGAAGCGTAAGGGTCAGAACTTCTCACAGAAAAAAATCTTTTCCGCCACAAAACCTAAATTCACCTTCACTCATGGATTATGCAAAATAATGTCTGTGCTGGGAGAAATTAAATCTCAGGAGTCTTAGCCAACCTCAGTTAGCAACTTAGTTTTTTTATTAAGTGGAAAGTGGGCCAGGAGAGCACTCTACCTCTCAGAGGCCGATAGAAACTACATGAAATGTTGGCCTCTATTTCCCTATGCCTCCCACGTTATGGGACTGAGATTGCCAGATCTAGCAAATAAAAATACAGGACACCCAGTTAAATTTTTATTTCAGATAAACAATGAATAATTTTTTAGCATAAGTATGTTTTGTGCGATATTTGAAACATACTTACGCTAGAATAGTATTCACTATTTATTTGAAATTCAAATTTAACTAGGTATCTTGTGTTTTTATCTGGAAACCCTATACAGGACACTTGACTATTGTGGAAAATGAAACAGCCTGGGGTTAGGAGCGCTCCAAAGATTCTCAAATGTCACCCCTGAATATCTCTTCTGTTGAAGGCTTTGAAGTTGATGATGATGATGATAATGCTGATAATAGTAATGATGATGATGAGCTAGTTGGGGGGGGGTAGTGTTCAACTATATGACTCTCATCAAATAAGGAGACCATCTAGAGTTAACTGGAGAACTAAGAGCTGGAAAGGTTATTCTCACAAGGTTCCAAAAAGCCCTATGCGGTTATCAGATAGTTCCTGAGGCCCCATTATAAATATACATCTGCCCTTGGAGAACTAAAATCCAGTAGAAGTTGGAGACCAGAACAGAGGACAGATATTTATGGAGGCTCTTCTGCCTACCAGGAACATGCATTATCTGGTGTTCTATCTGCATTATCTGATTTAATCCTCCCAGCAGCCTGTCTATGTAAGCACCACTATCCACCTCTGTTTATTAGGACAGTGAGGCTCTGGAAATGTCACAGGCCCAAGATGAACTAGCAAATCCAGAGCACATTCATGCCTGGGTTGGACTGCCTCCCACCAGTTGCTCCTTGTGTTACAAGCTCATATCCAGTAAGCACCAAATAATGAAATAAATTAAGTACAAGAGACCAATATCTTGATATTGGGTTCAAGTTATCACTCTGGCACTCCCTAGCCCTATAACCTTGGAGAGAAATACTTCTCTGTATTTTCAAAGTTCCTGCTGCTTTACAACTGCCATCACTGCTGCTCACAGATAATAAATCAAGAAAACCTCCAAACTAGGATGTAAAAATATGCTCACATTATTAAAATACAGAAGAGGACAAAACCATGAAAGAAATTGGGACTTGAGTCCCAAACCTGGACAGAAGATTCCCTTCCATTCTAAACTGCACAGAGTCCTATCAGAGTCCAAGTCTGTTTGTTCCTTCACTGTAGAAGATGCCTCCCCCCTCCAGGGCTGTCTTTGTCTACACATTCCATGGTCCCCACCCAAAGCCTCTCCTATATCTTAGCAGTGGAAGAATAGTCAAAATTTGTATGAATTATATACGTACAAAAACTTAGGATTTTGTGCAGTGAAACTATCAGATTTAAGGCTGATGGGCTCCAGATAAGCACTTCCTAAAGTCAAACTCACCCTCAGATCTGATATTTCTAGCCAGCAATCATGGTACTTCCAGGGTTGCTCTGAGGGTTAAATGAGATAATGTATTTAAAATGTTTATTGCGATGCCTAGCATAAATGAGAGTTCGGTAAATGTTTGCTGCCGCAGTATGATCGCTGCAGGTGCTGGTCTCACCTACAAAACTGTAAGCCCCTTTAGGGCAGGACTGTATTTTGTTCATTATATGACTAACATTTGCACAATGCCTTATAAAGGGCATACATACACAGGTATGTAAGTAGGTGGAAGGGAGGGGAAGAGGACAGGTAACTATGGGTATAAGGATAAAAGGAATAGAAGAACTCAAGGACAGAGTGTCTGGCAATGATGTCTGGGGAATCTTTAAGATGAGAATCAAAATAAACTATTAAAGGTGAGCCATATGAACCCTACTACAATTTCATGACTCAAGATTCACCATATACTTTCCTTCTTTTTTTATTTCTACAGATAAATTATAGGACAATAACATTTTAGAAAAAATACAAGTCCAAATGTATAGCTCATTAACATAATGTTCTTCAACTAGTTAGTAGATGGTTGGTGATGCACCAATTCGTTTAGAAATGTTAATAATTTACCAGTAGGGAAAAAAATTTTTAACGTTAAATTTTTAACATTAAAATTTTTAACGTCTAACAACGTTTAGCTCTAGAATATCCTTTGAGATAGAATTCTATCAAAGCTAATGGCCAAGAAGGTAAGAGAGAGCTGGTCTTTTTATTCTTTCTTCGGATTGCTTGGTTTTACTAAGATCAGTGTGATTGCTGCTGTGGTTTCGTTTAAAATAGAATAAAAGGACCAGTAAAATCTGAAAAGTATATTTTCATCTGCTCCAGTCTGTGCCAGCTCAAAGAAAGACAGTGGGAGAGAGACTATGATAGGAATAGAAAAGAAGGACGTGAGTAGGAGAAGAAAGGCCAACCTGTAAATCAAGGACCAGCAGGCAAAGGACATGAAAAAGTGCCTGGCAGAATTGAAATAATCAGGAGCTAAGAGAAAAAAACCAAGAGTTCAGAAAAAGCAACGAGGAATCCATTAATAATCATTTCAGAAGGCGACAGAGGGTGGACAAGCCTTGCAAGGGAGAGAACAAGAAGGAGTAAAAATAAAGTGCACAGCTGCACATTCCTCTCCCAACACCACAGCCCAGAGCTCTTGACCTTGCCCATGGAAAAGGGCTCCTGAAGACACAAGCACAGAGCTGACCAAGCCTCAGAGGTTGGTGCTTGCCCAGGCAGCTTTCTGGAGAGATGGTCCACTGGGTCAGTGTATCACCAGTACGCCGGGCATCTTGTGTACAGAAATAGGGGGCAGCCCACACCGAGAAATTTTGAGGGTCCAGGCCCAGGAGCCCAAAGAATCGATTCCCCAAAAAGAATATCCTCTGAGCAAAGAGACATGACCTACCCCCAAGTTTATTGTGAATAAGAAGTACCAGAAGATCTCTTCTGGAGGTACAAGTGCTAAACCCGGCAGGCCTTGCTGCCAATTCCTTGCCTGTGCAAACTCCGGCTTGCTAAAAAGGAAAACAGTCCCCAAATACCTGGCTTAAACATTTGGTGGCTATTTTGATTTAAAAGTGCAAGTGATGGGCTTCCCTGGTGGCACAGTGGGTTGAGCACCACACTGTGAAGCATCTGCAGCAGCACCAAGGCCCGGACCCTCAGGGCCCAGCAGACCTCTCCTGCCTCGCCCACTGCGTATTTTGGTAGATGTGCCTGTTCTGCTCTCCGCTCTGTCTCTGGAGAATCCTCTCACCTCCCACACCTCTGGCCTGTACCCCAGCTCTTGTATGCATGAATAAATAAATTCTAAAGAAAAAAAAAAGCAAGTGAGACTGAGAAGTAAACATGAACTTAAATCTGAACTCCTCTTCCAAAAATAATTATCAAGAATGACAAATTATTGATAATTATTAACACTGTGTAATGAATGAGTCATAAGCACCTTAAGTAGCATAATATTCACTTCACCTTTGTATGTTTTCAAATCTCCACAATAAAAAGTGGAACAATAACCATATTTATAGGGCCTCCCTGGTGGCACAGTGGGTTAAGCAATGCACTATGAAGCAAACCGTAGCCACTGCAGCGCGAGTTCGATCCCTGCTGCCGCTGGTCAGGGAGGGGACCCACATGGCATAGCAGACCTCTCCTGCCTCGCCCACTGCTTCCCTGACTGTACTGCAGTCCATCTGCCTGTTCTGCTCCCCACTCTGTCTCTGGTGAATCCTCTCACTTCCTGCGACTCTGGCCTGTACCCCAGCTCTTGTATGCATAAATAAATAAATCTTTTTTAAAAATCATATTTATAAAAGACTTTCTTTTTTTTAATTTATTTTTTTATTAAAATATTTTAAAATTTACATATACTTGCCATTAATTGTAATCCCCATGTATTCCCCATCACCATCTCACCAGTG